>DF357642.1:45878-67997 GCA_000787875.1 Solanum virginianum | reverse complement strand
CGAAAATCGTCTTCATATTCTTGTTCAAGGGGTCAAAATTATAGGGGAAAGGGTCTAACCCTGATTTAAGAGTAAAAGATTAGCAATTATGAAATTTCAAGAATGCAATTTCCAGTGAGCAATGCGCATCCACCACGCGACGCGTACCAATGTAAAAAGGCGTCTGTTTTTTCTAAATCAGTCCAAGAATTCTAAGTCTTGGGCCTAAGTGTTCGAAAACATATTTTTATCTACAGTTAGCCATATTTCACCCTAATATCATCCTAAACATTTTTCAATACTTACTCAAACACTTTTCTATATTTTCACTCCTAAATTCAAGTCCCAAATCCTCATCCGGAACTAATGTTTTCCTTCAAGGTTCTTCTTCAAGCTTCAAGTCTCCATCTCCAATCTTCACCAAGTTCATCTCCAAGCTAAGGTATGTGGCTTTATTTCATGGTTTCCCTTCACCCATGACACCCAAGCCTCCTTTTACTCAAATTACATCATTTAAAGTTATTTTACAAATGGATCTTGCTTATTATGAAATTCACTACACACAATGTTAAAGTTATGAAAAATTGTGACTGTTTTGCTATATTTTGAGCTATAAACTATTGATCTATTGTAAGATTTGAAAAGGGATTTTGATATATGTTACTTGAGGGTGTTACAAGGTGTTTATTGATGGTTTAACAATGGATTTCCTTGCATGATTTCATATCTATATTCCATGGTTTCGTACTAGCATTACACACCCTCTAAGTGTTTGATAAAATATTCGGATGTGGATTTCTTGAGGAGTTGAAGGTTCAAAGCATGAGATATGATATAATTAACTATATGATGATGAAAAGAGCTTATGTATATGATATACTCTATATAAATTGTTGCATTAGACCATGCCCAATCCGAGGAGATAATAACTGGGGTAATCGAGGTGGGGGTTCGTACTTATCAACTGAGGTGGGTATTTGTACTCATCAACCATGTGAGGGGCTTGTACCACACCGCCAGGGTAATAGGGTGAAACCATTATCAACCAACAAAGGGGTTTGTACCTTGAAAATCTAGCTTGGTCTCTTCTACACATATGATATCATATATGAGCATGAGTTACTTAAGCATGTTTTACTTATGCATTGATCAGACATGCCATATTATTGTATTATGCCTATTGCTTATTGTTATGCATTTTGACTATGATGCTTATTTCTTATTGCATTGCATCCTACATACTTAGTACATTCAAATGTACTAACGCATACTCTTGCCTACATGATATCACCATGTAGGAACCGGAGCCCAAGCTCATCATGGTGCTCCTCCTCCATGTGGCTAGTTTGGTACTACTCAAGCTAGTTGGTCAGGCCTCCACTTCGGGGACCTTAGTCTATGTTTCTCTTGTTATGTACTCAGATATTCTTCTTATATTCTATTTTGACTATAAGGGTGAGCCCGGTTTCTTTGTCTTGGCCCCTGCTCTTATCTATGTACTAGAGGTGCTTATTGGGCATGTTATGTATCCATACTAAGGGCCTTGATTCTATTGTTCTTGATGCCTATGATATGAAAATGCTTTACCTTAGCCCCGGTTGTCCCACTTTATTATCTCTTGATGCTTATTTTATTACTTCCGCGACCAAGGATCTGTAATAATGTTCTAATAGGGTTTCTTGGGATCCCTTTGGGTTCCCTTACGCCATGTCATGTATAGGCCCTATGCTTTAGTCGTGACAAACTTTGTATTAGAGCACTAGGTTGAAAGATACTCGAAGCCCAACACACCGCATCGATTAGAGTCCTATTCATGGTTTTGAAGTGCGCCATGACTATGAATAGGAGGCTACAAGATATTTTAGGAAATGTTTCCTTTCTTCATTTTCTAAGTCGTGTTGTAGGGTTATAGTGAGTTTTCCCCCCTAATAATTGTTCTTTGCTATGCTAGATCATGACAAATACTCAAGGAAGAAAGGCCCAAACTCCCAAGGAGAAACCTACCAATGGTGAGCTCCGGGATGCTCTCACTATGCTTTCCCAAGTTCTGGCCAACCAAGTAAATCAAGGGGCCCAAGCCCCTCATACTACTACCCTAGGAGCTAGGGTAAGGGACTTTATTAGGATAAATCCTCCAGTGTTCTATGGGTCAAAGGTGGAAGAAGATCCACAAGAGTTCATGGATGAGGTCTACAAGATTTTGAATATCATGTGTATTAGGCCAAATAAAAAGGCAGAGTTGGCGATGTACTACCTCAAAGGGGTAGCGCAAATATGGTATGATCAATGGGAGGGTGAGAAGGGAATTAGTAATATGGTGCTTTAGAGGAGTTCAAATTGGCTTTCCTTAATCTGTTTTTCCCTCGTGAGCTCAGGAAAGTTAAGATGGTAGAGTTCATGAACTTGAAATAAGATGCTATGAGTATAAGGGAGTAGACCCTCAAGTTTAATCAACTATCAATGTATGCTGCTCATTTTGTGGCCGATCCTAGATCTAGGATGAATAAGTTCATGATGGGGGTCTCTGACTTGGTAAGTGAAGAATATTGGTCCACTATGCTAATTAGTGACATGGACTTGTCTCGGTTGATGACCTATGCCAAGCAAAGTGAGGAGGAGAAATTAAGAAAGAAAAGGGGGCATGAGGCTAAGAGGGCCTGATTTGAGCGTAAATTCCAAAAGGGTGCTAAATTTCTTCAAGGCCAAGGGCCTTCCCATGCTACTAAAAGGTGGTCTGCCAATTACTTCCCTAGGCATGTGGTGCAGTTCCTATTGATGTGTGCCCTTAATATGCAAGGAACCATTGAGGCCCATGTTTGAAAGGTTCTAATGCATGCTTTGAATGTGGGGAACTTGGTCACAAGAAGGTGGATTATCCAATAAACCGTGGCAAAGGTGGAGATGTGAATGCGGTCCCATTGGGTAGAGATGGTCCTCAAGGTGGTGCCCCAAGGCACCACAAATTTTATGCACTACATGAGAGGCAAGGTGTTGGTGAGGTTCCCGATGTTGTTACCGGTATGTTGAAAATATTTGACTTTGATGTATATTCTTTGATTGATCTGAGTGCCACTCTTTCCTTTGTTACCCCTTTTGTTGCTAAAAAGTTCAATGTTTACCCCTAGTTGTTGCATGAGTCATATGAAGTGTCTACTTCTATTGATGCCTCTATTATTGTTAGGAACATTTATAGGAGTTGTCCTATTTGCATTTTGCATAAGTTGTTGCGTCATATGAAGTGTCTACTCCTATTGGTGCCTCTATTGTTGCTAGGAAAGTGTATAGAAGTTTTCCTATTTGCATTTTGCATAAGTTGTTGCCTTGTGATCCTGTTGAATTAGACATGGTTGATTTTGATGTCATTCTTGGGATGGATTGGTTGCATGCCTATTATGCTTCTATTGATTGTAGAACCCATAGGGTCAAGTTTCAATTCGCTAATGCACCCGTCCTTGTGTAGAAAAGTCAAGATGTGGTGGTCAAGGGTAGATTTATCTCTTGTATTAAGGCTCATAAGTTGATCTCTAAGGGGTGCTTGTATCATCTTGTGGGGGTTAAAGATATGGATTCCAAAGTCCCTTCCATAGAGTTGGTTTTGGTTGTTAATGAGTTTCTTGGTGTCTTCCAAAATGACCATCCTGGTGTCCCTCCCAAAAGTGAAATAGATTTTGGCATAGATCTCCTTCTCGATACTCAACCCATTTCTATTCCCCCTTACCGTATGGCCCTAGTGGAGTTGAAGGAGTTAAAGGAACAACTGAACGATTTATTGGAGAAGGGATTTATTAGACCTAGTCAATCACCTTGGGATATTCTGGTGTTGTTTGTGAAAAAAAAGGATGGGTAATTTAGAATGTGAATTGACTACCGATAAGTCAATAGGGTCACTATCAAGAATAGGTATCCTTTTCCAAGAATTTTGACCAATTTTAAAGGGATAGCTTCTTCTCTAAGATTGATTTTTGGTCCGAGTATCATCAAGTGAGGGTGAGAAAGTGTGATATTCCCAAGATGGCCTTCTGGACTACATATGGACATTATGAGTTTGTTGTGATATCGTTTGGGTTGACTAATGCACCAGCCATCTTCATGGACCTAATGAATAGGGTCTTCATTGATGATATTTTGATCTATTCATATAATAGGGAGGAGCATATGGGGTATTTGAGGGTTGTGTTACAAAGATTGAGAGAGGAAAAATTGTAAACCAAATATGACAAGTGTGAATTTTGGTTGAAGGTGGTTGTATTCTTGGGTCATGTGATGTTGGGGGATTGTATAAAAGTGGATCCTAAGAAAATCGATGTGATTAAGAATTGGCCAAGACCATTGACCCCATCGAATATTAGGAGTTTCTTGGGCCTAGCGGGTTATTATAGAAGGTTTGTGAATGGGTTCTCCTTCATTACTTCCCCTATGACAAAATTGACTCAAAATAAGGTTAAGTTTCTGAGGACCAATGAGTATGAGAGGAGTTTTCAAACATTAAAAGATAAGTTTGTGTCCGCTCCTGTATTGTCATTAGTAGATGGGCCTGAGGGATTTGTGGTGTATTGTGATGCTTCCCGGGTTGGTTTGGGTTTTGTGTTGATGCAAAATGGTAAGGTCATAGCTTATGCTTCTAGACAACTCAAGGTACATGAAAGGAACTACCCTACCCAAGATCTAGAGTTTGCCATCATTGTGTTTGCATTAAAGATTTGGCGTCAGTACTTGTATGGGGTGCACGTGGATGTGTTCATCGATCATAAGAGCCTCCAAAATGTCTTCACTCAAAAGGATCTACTTGAGGCAAAGGAGATGGTTAGAACTTCTTAAAGTATATGATATGAGTGTGCACTATCATCCGAGTAAGGCTAATGTTGTGGCAGATGCTTTGAGTAGGGTATCCATGGGTAGCATAGCTCATATTGATGGTGGTGCAACGAAGATTGGTGGGGAAGTGCATCGGTTGGCTAGGTTGGGGGTTAGATTGGATGTGTTTAGAAATGGTGATATTGTTGTTATTGATGGTTCTAAGTCTTCTTTGGTGGATGAGGTGATAGCAAAACAAGATCTTAACTCCTCCTTGCTTGAATTGAAGGCCTTGGTGAAAGAGGGAAAAGTAGAGGTTTTCTCCCAAGGGAGAGATGGGGCCCTTTGGTACCAAGGTAGGTTGTGTGTGCCTTGTGTTGATAGTTTAAGGGAGAGGATCCTTGATGAGGTCCACAATTCTTATTCTATATACCCCGGTTCCACCAAAATGTATAGAGAATTGAGTGATGTGTATTAATGGGGAGGCATGAAGAGGGACATTGCCAAATTCATTTTTGGTTGCCATAGTTTCAACAAGTAAAAGCCTAACATCAAAGGTTGGTTGGCCTAACCCAAGACATAGAGATTCCTACTTGGAAGTGAGAGGTGATTAATATGGATTTTGTGGTTCGGTTGCCCAAAACTAGAAAAGGTTTTGATTCTATTTGGGTTGTGGTTGATCAGATGATGAAATTGGCTCATTTTCTACTGGTTAAGACTATATTTGGGGCTAAAGAGTATGCAAGGTTGTACATCTATGAGTTAGTGATATTGCATGGGGTCCCTTTGTCCATTATTTTGGATCGTGGTTCATAATTCACTTCACACTTTTGGAGGTCTTTCCAAAGGGTTCTTGGTAAAAAAGTTCACCATAGTACGGCCTTTCACCCCCAAATGGATGGCCAAGCCAAAAGTACCATTCAAACACTTGAGGATATGCTTAGGGCTTGTGTCTTAGATCTTAAAGGTAGTTGGGATGACCATATTCCTTTTATTGAGTTTGCCTACAACAATAGCTATCACTATAGCATCGATATGACTCCTCTTGAGGTTCTTTATGGGAAACATTATAGATCTGGGGTTGGTTGGTTTGGGTTGGAGAGGTGGCTTTATTGGGCCAGATCTGGTCATGGAGGCTCTTAAGAAGGTTAGTATGATTAGGGAAAGGTTGAAAACAGCCCAAATTCATCAAAAATCATATGCCAATGTGAGAAGGAAAGACCTTGAATTCAAAGTAGGTGATTGCGTCTATTTGAAAGTTTCTCCAATGAAAGGTCTGGTTTATTTTAGTGAAAAGAGGAAGTTGAGTCCAAGATATGTTGGTCCTTATGAGGTGATAAAGAAGGTTAGCAAGGTAGCTTATGAGTTGAAGTTGCCTAGTGAAATGAATTTAGTTCTTCCGGTGTTCCATGTCTCTATGTTGAGAAAATATGTTGGTGATCCTAATGCTATTATGCCTCTTGATGTTGTGGGTGTTTTTGAGGATAGGTTGACTTATGAGGAGACTCAGGTTCAAATTTTGGATATCCAAGTGAAGAGATTGAGGAACAAGGAGGTGGCATCCGTTAAGGTCCTTTGGAGGAACTAACAAATCGAGTGCTACTTGGTAGGCCGAAGCGGATAGGGAAAAGTGGCATGCTTATCTTTTCCACTCCACTCAAGCCTAAGGTACTAATTCTAAGTCCCCTATGTGATTTTAAGTCTTGTATTTCAGCCCCTATGTCATTCATATGTATTCATGTTTAAGTTGGCAAGTTTATGATGATTTTACACTTATATTGCGATTTGGAAAATGGTGTTTTAGATGTAATGTTGCATTCTTATTTGGGCTGATTTGTTTATGATCGCTCTTGTCTTATAAATCTCTTTTACATTCGGGGACGAATATTCCTAAGTGGGAGATATTGAAATGACCCCAAAAAGTGCCCCATAATGTGCCTCGGGATGCCCAGAATTTTAAATTTCCATATATCTCAAAATACATGCGCGATATCAAAAATCCAACTTCATATTCTTAATTAGGGAGTCAAAATTAGGGGAAGAAGGGTCTAACCCAAATTTAAGAGCGAAAGATTAGCAATTATGAAATTTCAAGAATGCAGTTTCCAATGAGCAATCCGCGTCCTCCACGCGATCGGCACCAGTGTAATAATGTGTTGAGTTTTTTTTTTAATTTAGTCCAAGACTTCTAAGTCTTGGGCGTAAGTCCTCCCAAATGTGTTTTTATCTATACTTACTCATATTTCACCCTCATATCATCCTAAACATTTATGAATACTCACTCAAACACTTAGCCATATTTTCACTCCTAAATTCAAGTTCGAAACCCTCATTTGGAACTAAGGTTTTCCTTCAAGGTTCTATATCAAGCTTCAAGTCTCCATCTCTAATCTTCACCCAAGTTCATCTCCAAGCTAAGGTATATGGATTTCATTCATGGGTTCCTTTCACCCATGATACCCAAGCTTCCTTTTACTCAAATTGAATGATTTAAAGTTGATTTACAAATGGATCTTGCTTATTATGAAATGCATTGCACACTATGTTAAAGCTATGAGAAATTATGATTGTTTTGCTATGTTTTGAGCTATAAACCTTTCATCTATTGTAACATTTGAGGAAGGGTTTTGATGTATGTTGCTTGAGTTTGTTGCAAGGTGTTGATTAATGGTTTTACAATGGATTTTCTTGCATGATTTTATCTCTATATTCAATGGGGTTGTACTAGCATTACAAACTCTCTAACTGTTTAATAAAATGTCCAATTATGGTTTTCTTAAAGAGTTGAAGGTCCAAAGCATGAGATATGATATAATTAACTATATGATGATGAAATGAACTTATGTATATGATATACTCTATATAAATTATTGCATTAGACCATGCTCAATTGGGGGGACAAGAGCCTGGGTTACCGAGGTGGGGGTTTATACTTATCAACCGAGGTGGGGGTTTGTACTTATTAACCATGTAAGGGGTTTGTACTCATTAACCTTGTGAGGGGTTTGTACTTCGCCACCATAGTGATAAGGTGTGATTATCATCAACCATGTGAGGGGTTTGTACCATACCGCTAGGGTGATGGGGTGAAACCATCATCAACCAACCAAAAGATTTGTACCTTGAAAATCTAGCTTGGTTTCTTCTACACATATGATATCCTATATGAGCATGAACTACTTAAGCATGTTTTACTTATGCATTGATCATACATGCCATATTTTTATATCATGCCTATTGCCTATTATTACGCATTCTGACTATGATGTTTAATTCTTGTTGCATTGAGACATGAAGTTCAACAGTATCCATAAACAGATATTATGCCTACTCCCTGTTGTTACGCATTCTGACTATGATGTTTAATTCTTGTTGCATTGCATCCTACATACTTAGTACATTCAAATGTACTAACACATATTCTTGCCTACATGATATTACTATTAGAAATCGGAGCCCAAATTGATCATCCTTCTCCCCCTCCATGTGGCTAGTTCGGTACTACTCAAGCTAGCTGGTGAGTCCTCCACTTCAGGGATCTTAATCTATGTTTCTCTTATTAGTATTGAGACATTCTTCCTTATGTTCTATTTTGACTATGAGGGTAAGCCCGGTTGCGGTATCTTGGCCCCTGCTCTTATCTATGTATTAGAGGTGTTTGTTAGACATGTTATGTATCTATGATAAGAGCCTTGACTCTATTTTTCTTGATGTCTATGATATGAAAGTGCTTTCCCTTAGCCCCGATTGCCCCACTTTATTATCTCTTGATGCTTGTTTTATTGCTTCCGCAACCAAGGATGTGTAATGGTGTTCTAAGAGGCTTACTTAGGGTCCCTTCGGGTCCCCCTTGTGCCATGTCACGTCTAGGCCCTAGGCTTGAGTCGGGACACCTTAGATACCAAGGTAGATTGTGTGTGGCTAATGTAGAGGACTTGAGAAAGAAGTTTCTTGATGAGCCTCATAATTCTTCCTATTCTATTCACCCTGGTTCTACCAAGATATATAGAGATTTGAGGGATGTGTTTTGGTGGGATGGTATGAAGAAATACATTGATAAGTTTGTGTCCAGTTGCCACAATTGCCAATAGGTGAAAGCCGAATATCAAAGGCTGGGTGGCCTAGCCTAAGATATAGAGATCCCTACTTGGAAGTGGAAGGAAATTAACATGGATTTTGTGGTTGGGTTATGGTTGATAGATTGACAAAGTTAGCTCATTTCGTATCGGGTAAGACTACTTATAGGGCCAAAGAGTATGCTAGATTGTACATTCATGAGTTGGTTAGGTTGCATGGGGTGTCTTTGTCTATCAATTCGGATCATTGTGCACAATTCACTTTATACTTATGGATATCCTTCCAAAGGGGTCTTGGTACCATGGTAAAGCTTAGTACGACCTTTCACCCTTAAACAGATGGACAAGCCGAACGAACTATCCAAACTCTTGAGGATATGCTTATTGTGTATTGGAGTTTAAGGGTACTTAGGATGACCATTTTCCATTGATTGAGTTTTCTTATAATAATATCTATCATACAAGCATTGCTATGGCTCCTTTTGAGGCCCTCTATAATAGACATTGTAGATCACCAGTTGGGTGGTTTTGAAGTAGGAGAGATGGTTTTATTGGGTCCAAATTTAGTTATGGAGGCCTTATAGAATCGGAGGTTTATTACAGATATGTTGGGAATAGCCTAAAATCATGAAAAGGTGTATGTTGATGTGAGGAGAAGGGATCTTGAATTTAAAGTTTGTGATTGGGTCTATTTAAAGGATTCACCCATGAAGAGTGTGGTTCATTTTGGTAAAAAGGGTAAATTGAGTCCAAGATTTATGGGTCCTTATAGGGTATTAAGGACGATTGGTAAAATGGCCTATTAGTTGGAGTTTCCTAGTAAGATGGACTTGGTTCATCCAGTCTTCGATGTGTCTATGTTGAGAAAGTGTGTGGATAACCCAAATGTTATTATGCCTCTTGATGTTGTGGATGTTATTGGAGACAATTTGACTTACAAAGAGGTTCTAGTATAAATTTTTTATAGACAAGTGAAGGGGTTGAGTAACAAGGATGTAGCCTCCATCAAGGTCCTTTGAAGAAACCAACAAGTTGAGAGTGCTACATGGGAAGTCGAGGTGGACATGCAAAACTGATATCCTTATCTGTTCCATTCTACTCAAGCCTAAGGAACAAATCTAAGTTCCCTATATGATTTCAATTCTTGTGTATCAACCCTTATGTCATTTGCATGCATTCACGTTTACTTTGACAAGTTTATGGTGATTTTGACATTTATGTGTAGATTTTTGAAATGATGTTTAAGTGCATGTTTGCATCTTTATGTGGGCTAAAATCATCTTGATTACCTCTTTTATATATGTTTCTTTGACATTGAGAGATAATGTTCCCAAAGGGGAGATATTGAAATGACCCCAAAAAGTGCCCAAAAATGTGCTTAAAAAATTCCCATAATTGTAATATCCATATATCTCAAAATTCGTGCATGATATCAAACATCTGACTTCATAATCTTAATCAGGGGGAAAAATTGAGTAGGAAATGGGTCTAACCTCGATTTTAGAGCAACCATAGCAAAATTTTGTTTTCACAAAAATTTTACTTCCAGAGGCTGTTTGCGTTGGCTCCGCAACACGAACTAGTCGCAGAGCAGTGTATTTTGTTGCCAGTTTTTCAATTCCATCCTAAGGCTTTGGAGTCTTAGGCATAAACTATCTTGTGCGTAACAATACCTATACTTTGTCATTTTTCAACCTTATATCATACAAGACATTCCCCAAAACCTTCTCAAACACTTAGATAAATATTTCACTCATATTCTAGTCTCCCAATCTCATTTCAGATTTAAGGATTTCATTCAAGCTTTAAGTTCATAATCAAATCTTCATCAAGGAAACCTCCAAAGTTGAGGTATGTAGGTTTCGACCATTGGGTCCTTTCACCCCTAGTGTCCAACCTTCTTTTTACATAAATTGCATGTTTCTAAGTCGATTTACTTGTGGGTCTTATTTATTATGAATTTGACTATGAACTATATTGGTGTCTCTTAAAAGTGTGACTATTTAAGCAAGTTTTGAGCTATGAATCTATGATATATTTTGAGATTTACTAAAGGGTTTCAATGTATATTGTATGAGGATATTACCAAGTGTTAGTGGGTTGATTTACTTCAAGTTTTCTTATATGATTTCACTCTTGAATAGCATGATTTTATACTAGCATTATACACCCATCAAATGTTTGATAAAATGTTCGATTAAGGTATCTTGAGCTTTTGAAAGCCTAAAGCATGATATATGAGTTAAGTGACTTTATGTTGATAAAAGGAATATATATACGAGTTGTTATCATAGAAAGTAGCTATAGTGTTGCAAGTTGACAATACCAAAGATGAGGGGTAAGTACCTCATCCATCTTGTCAGGTGATGGCTATCTTGTACTACAATAAATGAGGCATATGTAACTTATCCACCTTGTCGGGTGGTGGCGATCCCGTACTAACAAAGATGAGGGTTATGTACCTCATCCACCTTGTTGGGTGGTGGCATTCCCGTACTACCAAAGATAAGGGGTATGTACCTCATCCACCTTCCAAGCAGGTGGTATGCCTTGGATTCCAAGTACTATATTTCTTGGTCTATGATGATGGTCTCTTTCTACACATGTATTATGTATTATATAAGCATGTTTTACTTCAAGTATTGTTCATGCATGCCATATTGCTAATATATTGTCTCTTGCTTACAATTATGCATTTTGATTATGTTATCTATCTCTTGTTGCATTGCATCCGACATACTTAGTACGTTCAAACATTCTAACGTGTACCCTATTCCTACATGATGTTACCATGTAGGAATCGAAGGTCCACTTGATCACCTACCTCCACGTGGCTAGCACTATCTCTTCACACAAGTTTGGTGAGTCCTCAACTCTAAGGATAATATCATTTAATCTTATGTTATGCAAAGACTCACTTTCTTTTATTGTGTGTCTTTACTATGAGGGTGATCTCGGAAAGTTATCTTGGGCCCCACTCAATTCTAAGTTTAGAGGTGTTGTTGGACAAGTGATGTAATGATGCTTTAACCTTGAATCTCGTGACTCTTGAATCTTTTTAATCTATGAAAGACTTCCTTAGCCCCTTTACCTTTATTTTATGTTCTCTTGTGGATGTTTAATTGCTTCCGCAACCAAGGATGTGTAATGATATGCTAAGAGGCTTGTTTGGGGTTCCTTTGGGTTCTGCATTCGCCGTGTCATGTCTAGGCCCTAGGTTTTGG
This sequence comes from Solanum virginianum, assembly GCA_000787875.1. Lineage (NCBI taxonomy): Eukaryota > Viridiplantae > Streptophyta > Magnoliopsida > Solanales > Solanaceae > Solanum > Solanum virginianum. The sequence goes on along the minus strand of DF357642.1, from coordinate 55,924 downwards.
TCGTGACATTTTGGAACAGAGTTCCCTGCCCCTAGATCCACCGTCACCGATTAGGGCAGACAAGGAACCCACTGATGATGAGAGATCCAAAGCAACGAGCCCGCTTGATGAAATGGAAAGCTGGTTATATTGTTGAGTAGGATCAAAACTCTGCCTGGGTCACCACACACTCGGAGTCTATTATCAAGGCTTCGCTCAGTTTTCCTGCTAAGTTTTGGTTGATAATTGTTCGATTAGGCATTCGGCCTACTCTTACTAATAATACATTGACACCGGAGCATATAGTACTGGTTGCCAGCATCTTGGCTGGCTATGATGTTGATTGGGCTAGCCTTATTGGAGAATAGATTCATCAGGCCGCCCTGAAGAGGTCTACCTCCATCCCACTCCCTTGCTTGATATATAGGTTCTGTCTAGAGTTGAGGGTGTAGATTTTACACTAGTTGGACTAGCTGATTAAGGCCCAGTGTAACTTGGGTCCAAGTTTGATCAAGGTTGAAGAGAACCTAGGGGCAATCCGCGCGAGTACAATCTGCTCCTGTACCTGAGATATTTGCCCCAGTGCCACCACCTGAGGGTTCATAGACTACCACTACCATCGTTGCTGCTACTGAGAAAAGGCCCCCATAGCACGAGGCAGATGAGGAGATGGTGGTGCTGCAAAAATTGAGGGAAGAGAAGTTGTATGCTGAGTATGAGAATTATGAGTTTTGGTTGCAAGAGGTTTCCTTTCTAGGTCATGGGGCGTCGAGGGATGGTATTAAGGTGGATCCAAAAAGGACTGAAGTGATTAGAAATTTTCCTAGGCCTTTGACTGCATCAGATATCAGAAACTTCTTGGGTTTAGCGGGTTATTACTGGAGGTTTGTAAATGGATTCTCTTCTATTTTTTCTCCTATGACTAAGTTGAATCAAAATAAGGCTAAATTTGTGTAGTCAAATGAGTGTGAAAAGAGTTTCCAAACTTTGAATGATAAGATTATCTCCGCTCCTATCTCGTCACTAATTGAAAGGGAGAAGGATTTATTGTGTATTATGATGCCTCAAGAATTGGCTTGGGTTGTGTATTGATGCAAAATGGTAAGGTGATAGGTTATGATTCTAGAAAACTTAAGGTGCATGAAAAGAATTATCCTACCCACGATATTAAATTGGCTACCGTGGCATTTTCTTAGAAAATCTAGCATCATTATTTGTGTAGAGTGTATGTTGTTGTGTTTACTGATCATAAGAGTCCCCAATATGTGTTCACCCAAAAAAATCTCAACTTTAGACAATTAAGGTGGTTTGACCTTCTTAAAGATTATGATATAAGTGTGCATTATCACCTCGGTAAGGCTAATATTATGCCCGATGCTTTGAGTAGGGTATCCATGAGCAGCCTAGCTTATGTTGATGGTGGTTGCAAGGAGGTGGTTAGGGAGGTCCATCAGTTGGCTAGATTGGGGCTTAGGTTCGAAAAGGCTGACAATGGTGGTTGATAATTCAAAATCTACATTGGTTGAGGAGGTAAACACAAAGCAAGATATTAACCCTACCTTGTTAGAGTTGAATACCTTGGTGAGAGATGGTAAGGTGGAGGTTTTCTCCCAAGGGGGAGATGGTGCCCTTAGATACCAAGGTAGATTGTGTGTGCCTAATGTTGAGGACTTGTGAAAAAAGATTCTTGATGAGGCTCATAATTCTTCCTATTCTATTAACCCTGGTTCTACCAAGATGTATAAAGATCTAAAAGATGTCTTTTGGTGGGATGGTATAAAGAAAGACATTGCTAATTTTATGTCTGGTTGCCATAATTTCCAACAAGTGAAAGCCAAACATCAAAAGTCGGGTGGCCTAGCCTAAGATATAGATATTTCTACCTGGAAGTGGGAGGAAATTAACATAGATTTTGTGGTTGGATTGCCTAAGACTATAAAGGATTTTGATTCTAATTGAGTTGTGGTTGATATAATGACAAAGTCGGCTTATTTCCTACCGCTTAAGACTACATATGGGGCCAACGAGTATGCTAAATTGTACATTCATGAGTTCGTTAGGTTGCATGAGGTGTCTTTGTCTATCATTTTGTATCGTGGTGCTCAATTCACTTCACACTTTTGGAGGTCCTTCCAAAGGGGTGTTGGTACCAAGGTTAAGCTTAGTACAACCTTTCACCCTCAAATGGATGGCCAAGCCGAAAGAACTATCCAAACTCTTGAGGATATGCTTTGGATCCAGATTTAGTTATGGAGGCCTTAGAGAACGTGAGGTTCATAAGAGATAGGTTGAAAATAGCCCAAAGTCATCAAAAGTCCTATGCCGATGTGAGGAGAAAGAATCTTTAATTTAATGTTGGTGATTAGGTCTATTTGAAGGTTTCACCCATGAAGGCGTGGTTTATTTTGGTAAAAAGGTTTAATTGAGTCCAAGATTTGTGAGTCCTTATAGTGTATTGAGGAAGATTGGTAAGGTGTCCTGTGAGTTGGAGTTGCCTACTGAGATGGACTTGGTTTATCTGATCTGCAATGTGTCTATGTTGAGGAACTGTGTGGGTGACCCAAATGCTATTGTGCTGCTTGATGTTGTGGGTGTTGTTTTAGACAATTTTAGTTATGATGAGTTTTTGGTAGAAATATTGATAGGCAAGTGAAGAGCTTGAGGAATAAAGATGTAGCCTCCATCAAGGTCCTTTGGAGAAACCAACAAGTTGAGAGTGCTACATGGGAAGCCGATGCAGACCTAAAAAAGTGATATCCCTATCTCTTCCATTCTACTCAAGCCTAAGGTACTAATCTGAGTCCCCTATAGCTTGGCATACTCTTCCACTGTATAATGAGTATCTCTTTGACGTATAGCTTGGCATACTCTTCCACTATATAATCACTCCTAACTGGCAAGAAATACGCTGACTTTGTGAGTCTGTCAACTATTTACCCATATGGAGTCAAACTTCTGAAATGAGCGAGGCAAACCGGTGACAATATCCATATTGATCATATCCCACTTCCATGTTGGAATTTCTATACAATGCATATAACCTCCTAGCTTTTGGTGTTCTACTTTCACCTATTGACAATTTGGACATTGAGCCATAAGTTATGCAAGGTCCTCTTTCATGCCTCCCCACCAAAACATTTCTCTCAAGTCATGGTACATCTTAGTTGATCCTGGATGGATGCAATATCTGGAATGATAGGCTTCTTCCATTATCCTTCTTCTTAACCCATTAATATCAGGCACACATAATCTATTTTGGCAATACAATACTCTCTTTTGTGTAAGTTCGAAGCCCTTCATCATACCCTGACTCACAAAAGCCCTTCACAGCCTCTATCGTTTGTGAATCAACCCTTATTCCCTCATCGTACATGATATGACCCAAAAATGCCACTGAGTATAGCCAAAATTCACATTTAGAAAATTTGGCGTACAATTATCTATCACAAAGAACCTGTAATACTTGTCGTAAGTGATCTGGATGGTCCTCTTCCGATCGTGCACCCCAAGGGGACACACTAGGCCTTATAAAACCCTTCTCTAAAAAATCCTTCAACTTCTCTTTTAATTTACACAATTCTGCTGGGGCCATTCTATATGGAGGGATAGAAATAGGTTGAGTACCTAGAAGTAAGTCAATACCGAAATCTATTTCTCGTTCTGGTGGTAAACTTAGAAGTTATTCAGGGAACACATCAACAAATTTATGCACCACTAGAACTGATTGAAGAGTTCACCATAAAAATTGCTGGTGCATTCGTTAGCCCAAATGACATGCCAAGAAATTCAAAGTGACCATAGTAGCGTTCTGGTGGTAAACTTAGAAGTTATTCAGGGAACACATCAACAAATTTATGCACCACTAGAACTGATTGAAGAGTTCGTGATTCTGCCTCCATATCCCTTACTCTAACTATATGACATATATACCCCTTTGATATCATCTTCCTTACCTTAAAATAATAGATAAACCTCCTCTTTGGTGCCCTAACTATACCTTTCAACTCAAGAACTGTCTCATTTGGAAAGTGGAAGTACACCCTCTTAGTTCGGCAATCTACGGTGGCATAGCAAGTAGCTAACCAATCCATACCCATTATAACATCAAATTCCACTATTTCTAACTCTATAAGATCAGCCAGTGTGTCACGGTTACAAGCAGTTACTACATAGTCATAATAACCCTTTCTAGCCATAATAGATTCACCGATTGGTGTGGACACTTCAACTGGATTATTCAATAATTTATAATAGTGTAGAACCAGGGTCAATTAATGCATATATATTATGTGAAAAGATAGATAAAGTACCAGTGATCTGGGATAGTGTAAACTCCTCTGTAGACCTAGCCCTCTTGGACTGGGCCCTTTCTAACTCTCGGATCTCTAATGGCAAGTAATGGCCAAAATAATACCTCTTTGAACTCTTTCCAAGTAGTTGGAGGTGCATCTATATCCTTAGATTGCTTCCAGGCTTCATACCAGAATATAGCCACACCCTTCAACCTATATGTCGCTAACTAGATAGCTTCTATACCACCCACATGCAAAACATCTAAAGTTTATTGAATCTGACCAATAAAGTCTTAGGGATCTTCACTAGGATCTGAGCCAGTAAATGATGGAGGTTCTAAATTAAGGAAGTCACGTACCCTCGTGCCAATTGCCCTATTAGCACCACCTACACCTATAATTGGACCTTCCTATCTTTGGCTTTGGCTAGCAAGTATCAATAATTGGACTGCATTTCTCAATTCCTACACTGTATTATCAACAGATAGTTCTGAGGGAATTTCACTACTCCCGGGTTCATCAAGAACTGAAGGAATCGAAGATTTCTGTGATGGAGACTCATCTTGGGCATCATTTCGTTGCCTCCCCTAACTGGCTAAACTAACCACCACTTCTACTTCCTTCCCTTTACCTTTATTCTTCCTGCTCTCTGGCATATTTGTTGTACAAAACAAATTAGGGTTAGATATAATCCACCTATTACACTTTGCTCTATGGCACTATCTGAAGAATGAACAGAAAGTAACAACTCCTAAATTCCATATAGCCTTCTACTTGTAAATATGGTACACAACACATCGATAAACAAGACTCTACATAGACACGACTTTGTAGACTCCCTAGGATGATCCCCTCTGATACCACTTTTGTCCCGCCCCAAATCCCATTAAGGCGGACTGGCACCTATTGCCGATAAGGGCTGTGAGAACCAACCTATATCTATGTTCAAGCTAAGCAAGTAGCTGACTCACCTGATAGCTTCCTAAGTCCTATAAGCACCTCAATTGTTATCCTTTGGTTAGGGTCTTAGTCCCCTTAACTCAACGCAAAACATGTATACACACAACTTTCTTAAACTTTGGATACACATGACGCCCTTTAACGCGGGTAGGAAACACTGTATATGAAATAACAACTCAAATGAAACTATGCACTGAGTTATGATAAGAGACCACCTTTAGTTACTTTGTGGGATCATGTACTTTACATTCTTTATATCACTTTACCTTTATTGTAAATCTATAAAATCTGTGCACAACATGTAGTGTAAAAGACCCAGCTGATCAGGGGTAACTATATCAGGTTTGTCCCTGGCTAGGCTCTTCCTTAGCCCCCTTGGGCTGCCTCCCGTGATAGGATCGTCCCTGGCTAGGTGATTTTTCAACCCTTCGGGCTGCCCCTATCTATAATCAATATACTTTACCTTTAAATTACCTTTAAAATGATCTTTTGGTGTTCACATTATTAGAGTTGTGGAACTGTGTAGGCAGCATATGATATATAGATAACCATATAAGACAATATGACAATGAAAAGAGTACGTTACACAGTTAGTGAAATGCGTGTGAGATGAAACAACTTATGGACTTTATTTGGCAACAATAACCCATGTAAGTTGGTATCCACATAAGTATGTAGCTATGAAGATGACTATGTATGAAAGCATATGAATATGTGAAAGAATGGAGACACAGCTAGTAGTCATATGGGAGTTAGTATGTGCCTTTATGTGCCAATAAGGAATCTATGTTTCATGCCAAGTGATAGGAAATCAAATAGCCTTACATACAGTATGTTCCTTTATGTGCCAATAAGGAATCTATGTTTCATGCCAAGTGATAGGAAATCAAATAGCCTTACATACATCACTGTACAACCTTGCTATTACCTTGGGATAACCTTCCCTTCCTCAGAATGTTTAGCTACAACATAGTGAGTAATAAAACTAGCATTAGAAGCCAATAGGCACATCTTAGAAACCCAACTTCACATAGAAACAACACCCGGGCAGCAAGCGCACAACTACAAACTCGAGCGTACTTACCCACTGTCTTGCCTTTAATTGTATTTCCCAATGGATATTAACATCTACACATTAACTACAATCCCGAGCGTATTTTCTCACTGTTTTGCCTTTAATTGTATTTTCTAATGTACATTAACATCTACACATTATGTACAGCCTAGTGTAGTACCATACCAGCCTTATAACAGTCCACAAAATAGGACATATAACAATTCTATGCAGCATACAAACAGACAGCATAACGTCTTAAGTGATACATCAACCCACAAGTTCCAATCAAGAACACAATTGCGACAACACAGAAGACCTTACTGTTGTAGACTGTAAAAGCAGTAAAACAACCTACTCATACCACTACCAACCTAACTTTTGTTAACTACACAAGTAATACTTCATAATACAATAAATTCTTACCTTATTCTTCAAGATTAGAGTGTCCTTCAAGAACCCTAGAGGTTTTTGGTGGCTGCTCTTTAATGTAAAGAAAGGAGAATAAAATGTTCCTTAGAATACTGAAAAGTGTATCTAAACGTTTGTAGAAATTATTTGTTGTTTGTGCTCTTTTTATAAGGATTTTTGGCCGACTTTGGCTAGGATTTGTAGCCACACATAAGTAGATATAAGAGAACTAGTGATGCAGCAGCTTCTTACTTAAATATGGGCCAAAATGCATCTCTAAAGTGATGGACTTAGGCTGTCCAATTTGCAGATTTTTCCTTCTTTTGTTTTGGCCCAATTAGTGTAGTTGGGCCTTTTTATTCCATCATGTTGGGCTGTAAATACAGACCACTTATAGTACTAAAACATTGGCCAAAGATACCTTCTTAACTCGGACTTTATTCATAATTAGAATTGGACAATTTCGACACATGACGCCCTTTAACGCGAGATGCAAACACTTCTAAAATTGGCACTAATTTGAAAGTCCATATCATGTTTCATATGTATAGTACAAATGCTTATAGTATGTATATGGGGTGTTACATAGCCCTTATGTCATTTATATGCATTCACGTTTATGTTGACAAGTTCATGGTGATTTTGACACTTATGTTAAGATTTTTGAAATGGTGTTTAAGTGCATGGTTGCATCCTTGTGTTGGCTGCAATCATCTTGATCATTTCTCTTGTATACAATTTTTTGACATTTGAGGATGAATTTTCCTAGGGGGAGATATTAAAACGACCCCAAGAAGTGTCAAAAAATGTTCCTCAGAAATGGCCATAATCGTAATTTTAATATATTTCAAAATTCATGCGTGATATAAAAAATTCGACTTCATATTCTTGATCGGGGGAAAATTGAGTTAGAAATGGGTCTAACCCGAGCCATTGTAGGAAAATTTTGTTTTCACAAAAATTTCAATTCTAGAGGCTGATCGTGTTGGCTCCGCAACTCAGACCCGTCGCAGAGCATTGTATTTCTTTGCCATTTTTTCAGTTTCGGCCCAAGGCATTGGGGTCTTGGCCCTATACTTGGTCATTTTTCAAACTTATATCATACAAGACATTCCCCATAACTTTCTCAAACACTTAGACAAATATTTCACTCAAATTCAAGTTTCTTCAAGCTTCATGTTCTCAATCAAATCTTCCTCAAGGAAACCTCCAAAGTTGAGGTATGTGGATTTCGACCATTGGGTCCTTTCACCCATGGTGCCCAACCTTCCTTTTTGCATAAATTTCATGTTTCTAAGTTGATTTACTTGGTCTTATTTATTATTAATTTGTCTATGAAATATGTTTGGGTCTCTTAAAAGTGTGACTATTTAAGCATGTTTTAAGCTATGAATCTATGATATATTTTGCGATTTGATGAAGGGTTTCAAGGTATATTGCATGAGGGTATTACAAAGTGTTGGTGGGTTGATTTACTTCAAGTTTTATTGCATGATTTTACTCTTGAATTGCATGGTCTTATACTAGCATTACACCCCTCCCAAATGTTTGATAAAATGTCTGGTTAAGGTATATTGACTTGTTGAAAGACTAAAGCATGGTGTATGCGTTAAGTGATTTTATGATGATGAAAGAAATGTATATACTAGTTGTTACAATAGAAAGTATCTATAGTGTTGCAAGTTGACCATACCAAAGATGAAGGGGTATGTACCTCATCCACCTAATCGGGTGGTGGCAATCTCATACTACCATAAATGAGAGGTATGTACCTCATCCACCTTATTGGGTAGTGGAAATCCTGTACTACCATAGTTGAGGAGGTAAAGACAAAGGAAGATCTTAACCCCACCTTGTAAGAGTTGAAGACCTTGGTGAGAGATGGTAAGGTGGAGGATTTCTCCCAAGGGGGAGATGGTGCCCTTAGATACAAGGTAGATTATTTGTGCCTAATGTTGAGGACTTGAGAAAAAAGGTTTTTTATGAGGATCATAACTCTTCCTATTCTATTAACCCCGATTTTACCAAGATGAATAGAGATTTGAGGGATGTGTTTTGGTGGGATGGTATGAAGAAAGACATTACTAAGTTTATGTCCGATTGATAAAATTTCCAACAGAAGGTATCTTGAGTTGTTAAAAGCCTAAAGCATAGTATATGAGTTAAGTGACTTTATGATAATGAAAGGAATATATATACGAGTTGTACTCAAGAAAAGTATCTATAGTGTTGCAAGTTGACCATACCAAATATGAGGGGTATAGCCCAAGATATAGAGATTCCTACTTGTAAGTGGGAGGAGATTAACATGGATTTTGTGGTTAGGTTGCCTAAGACTAGAAAGAATTTTGATTCTTTTTGGGTTGTGGTTGATAGAATGACAAAGTCAGCTCATTTCCTACCTATTAAGACTACTTATGGGGCCGAAGAGTATGCTGGATTATACATTCATGAGTTGGTTAGATTGCATGGGATATCTTTGTCTATCATTTTAGATCGTCATGCTCAATTTACTTCATACTTTTGGAGGTCCTTCCAAAGGGGTCTTGGTACCAAGGTTATGCTTAGTATGACCTTTCACCCTCAAATGAATGGCCAAGCTGAAAGAACTATCCAAATTTTAGAGGTTATGCTTAGAGCTTGTGTATTGGAGTTTAAGGGTAGTTTGGATGACCATCTTCCTTTGATTGAGTTTGCTTATAATAATAGCTATCATTCAAGTATTGGTATAGCTCCTTTTGAGGCCCTTTTATGGTAGACATTGTAGATCACTGGTTGGGTGGTTTGAAGTAGGAGAGATGGCTTTGTGGGGTCAAGATTTAGTTATGGAGGCCTTAGAGAATGTGAGGTTGATAAAAGATTGGTTGAAAACATCCCAAAGTCATCCAAAGTCCTATACCGATGTGAGGAGAAGGGATCTTGAATTTAATGTTGGTGATTGGGTCTATTTTGAGGTTTCACCCATGAAGTGTGTGGTTTATTTTGGTAAAAAAGGTAAATTGTGTCCAAGATCTATGGGTCCATATAAGGTATTGTGGATGATTGGTAAGGTGGCCTATGAGTTGGAGTTGCCTAGTGAGATGGAATTGGTTCATCTGGTCTTTGATGTGTCTATGTTGAGGAAGTGTGTGGATGAACCAAATGCTATTGTGCCTCTTGATGTTGTGGGTGTTGTTGGAGAAAATTTACCTTATGAAGAGGTTTCGGAAGAAATTTTGCATAGACAAGTGAAGAGGTTGAGGAACAAGGATGTAGCCTCCGACAAGTTCCTTTGGAGAAACCAACAAGTTGAGAGTGCTACATGGGAAGCCGAGGTGGACATGCAAAAGTGATATCCCTATCTCTTCCAT
>DF357642.1:23395-42350 GCA_000787875.1 Solanum virginianum | reverse complement strand
TTACCCCCCCCCCCCGTACTAGGCAACCAAGGTATAAACCCCTCGATATGGTTAATAAGCTACAAACCCCTCAATATGGTTATATGGGCCTACTATCCTCGGTACTAGACAACCAAGGTACCAACTCCTCGATATGGTTACGGGCCTACTACCCCCCATACTAGGCAACTAAGGTACCAACCCTTCGATATGGTTACCCGAACCTACAACCCCCAATCTACGCTTGGTCAACTCCAAATACTGTGGAAGTTCATCATGAAATTAACATATATACAACATACTTTCATCATCATTAAGTCATATATTTCATATGACAAGCGTTAGGCCTTCAACAACTCAAGAATCATAATCCGGACGTTTTATCAAACACTTGGTGGGTGTGCAATGCTAGTATAATACCATGCAATTAAAGAGGGAAGTCATATAATAAATCATGAAGTAAATCATTCCACAAATACTTGGTAACACCATCATACAACATACATCCAAACCCTTCATCAAATCTCAAGTTAGACCCAAGATTCATAGCTCAAAACATGTTAAAATATTCACACTTTTACAAAACCCCAACATAGTTCATAGTCAAATTCTTAGTAATAGACCCACATGTAAAATCAACTTAAAGATGTGTAAATTAGATGAAATGGAAGGTTGGGCACCATGGGTGAAGAGACCCAATGGTTGAAACCCACATACCTTGACTTTGGAGAATAACTTGATAAAGATTGGAGATGGAGACTTGAAGCTTGAGTGAAATCATTAGATCGAAAGGAGTTTTTGGACTTGAGTTTTAGGGTGAAATATGAGTCTAAGTTTTTGAGTGAGTACTGGAGAATGTCTTCAAAGATATGAATGTGAAATAAGGCTAAGTATTGGTATTTTCATATATTGGAGGACTTAGGCCCAACACCCAAAAGTCTTGGACCGAACAAATAAAATAGTCAACAAAATAGGCATCTCCGCGCCCTGGCCGCATCACGCCCTGGTCGCGTTATGCCCTGGCCACGTCGCGCCAAGGGCATAGAATACTCTTTGGATATGATTCGATTGCTCTAAAAGTAGGGTTAGACCCATTTCCCATCAATTTGACCCCCTGATCAAGAATATGAAGTCCAATTTTTGATATGACACACAGATTTTGAGATATATGAAAATTACGATTCTGAGCACTTCCAACGTATATTTTCGGTCACTTTTTGGGGTCATTTCAATATCTCCTCCTTGGGAACATTCATCCACAAATGTCAAAGAAATGTATATGAGAAGAGTAATAATAAAGAAATCAGCCCCAACAAAAATGCAACAACACACTTTAAACACCATTTTCAAAATCTCAACATAAGTGTAAAATTACCATGAACTTTGTCAATATAAACATGAGTGCATGCAAATGACTTAGGGGCTAGAACATGAGACATGGAATAACATGGAAGACTTAGACATAGTACCTTAGGATAAAATAGGAGCGGACACAAGCTTATCTTTCAAGATTTGGAAGCTCTTTTCACACTCATCGGTCTACACAAACTTAGCCTTCATTTGGTTCGACTTTGTCATAGGAGAAGCAATAGAAGAGAACCTATTCACAAACATCCTTATTCCTCAACCTCTTTACTTGTCTATCAAAGATCTCTACTGGAACTTCTTCATATGTCAACTTGTCATCAACTACTCCCATAACATCAAGAGGTACATAGCATTAGGATCACCCACATACTTCCTCAACATAGACATATGGAAGAGCGGATGAGCCAACTCCATTTCACTAGGCAATTCTAACTCATAGGATGCTTTACCAATCTTCCTCATCACCCTATAAAGACCCACATATCTAGAGCTTAACTTACCCTTTTACCAAAACAAACCACACCCTTCATGGCTGACACCTTCAAATAAACCCAATCACCCACTTTGAATTCAAGATCCTTTCTCCTCACATAGGCATAGGAGTACTTTTGGAAACTTTGGATTGTTTCCAACCTTTCTCTAATCATCCTTACCTTCTCCATAGCATCCATAACCAAATCCGGACCTAGTAAAGTCATTTCTCTAACTTTAATCCACCCAATCGGTGATCTACAATGTCAACCATAGAAGGCCTTAAAAGGAGCCATACTAATGTTAGAATGATAACTATTATTATAAGCAAACTCACTTAATGGAAGATGATCATCCCAACTACCCTTAAGCTCCAACACACAATACCTAAGCATGTCTTCAAGAGTTTGGATAGTTCTTTCAACTTGGCTATCCGTTTGAGGGTGAAAGGTCGTACTACGTTTAACTTTGGTACTAAGACCCCTTTCGAAAGACCTCCAAAAATGTAAAGTAAATTGAGCACCACAATCCGATATGATGACAAAGGAACCCCAAGCAACCTTACCAAGTCATGAATGCACAACCTCAAAATCTTTAGCCCCATATGTAGTCTTAACCGGTAGAAAGTGAGCTGATTTCGTCATCATATCAACCAAAAGCCCAATGGAATCAAAACTCTTTCTAGTCTTGGGCAACCCAACCACAAAATCCATATTAATCTCTTCCCATTTCCAAGTAGGAATCTCTATGTCTTGGGCTAGACCTCCCGGCCTTTGATGCTCGGCTTTGACTTGTTGGCAACTATGACAACTGCATATCTTCATGTCTCCCCACCAAAACACATCCCTTAAATCTATATACATCTTAGTAGACCAAAGTTTAATAGAGTAAGAAGAACAATGAGCCTCATCAAGAATCTTTTCTCTTAAGCGATCAACAAAAGTAAACCCAGGGTGAATAGAGTAAGAGTAACCATGAGCCTCATCAAGAATTTTTTCTCTCAAGCCATCAACACAAGGTACACATAACCTACCTTGGTATCTAAGGACACCATCTCCCCCTTGGGAGAAAACCTCCACCTTGCCATCTTTTACCGATGCCTTCAATTCTAACAAAGTGGGGTCAAGACCTTGCTTAGCTTTCACCTCCTCAACCAATGAAGATTTATAATTATTAACAACAAGAACACCACCATTATTACCTTCTTCCAACCTAACTCCCGATCTAGCCAACCGGAGAACCTCTTTAGCAACCTATATGCTCCCACTATCAATATGAGCTAGGCTACCTATAGACACCTTACTCAATATATCTGCCACAACATTAGCCTTACCAGGGTGATAATGCACACTCATATCATAATCCTTAGGAAGTTCTAACCACCTTCTTTGCCTCAAGTTGAGATCTTTTTGAGTGAAGACATACAGGAGACTCTTATGATCGGTGAACACATCAATATGCACACCATATAAATAATGATGTCATATCTTTAATATAAATACCACGGTGGCTAGTTCAAGATCATGGGTAGGATAGTTCTTTTTATGCACTTTGAGTTGTCTAGAAGCTTAGACTATCACCTTACCATTTGCATCAATACACAATGCAAACCAAATCTAGAAGCATCATAATACACAACAAATCCTTCTAGTCCTTCCGGTAGTGACAAAATAGGAGCGGACACAAGCTTATCTTTCAAGATTTGGAAGCTCTTTTCACACTCATCGGTCTACACAAACTTAGCCTTCATTTGGTTCGACTTTGTCATAGGAGAAGCAATAGAAGAGAACCTATTCACAAACATTCGATAGTAACCCGCTAAGCCCAAGAAGCTCCTAATGTCCGATGGGGTCAATGCTCTAGGCCAATTTCTAATCACATCCATCTTTTTAGAATCCATCTTAATACCATGCCCCGACACCACATGACCTAGGAAGACAACTTCTTTCAACCGAATTTAACACTTCTCATATTTTGCATATAACTTCTTCTCCCTCAATCTTTGCAACACTACCCTCAAATGAGCCACATGCTCCTCCTCACTATTCGAATAGATCAAAATATCATCAATGAAAACCACAACAAATGAATCAAGGTAAGGTTTGAAGACCCAATTCATAAGATCCATGAAGAATACCGGTGCATTGGTCAATCCAAAGGACATCACAACAAACTCATAATGCACATACCTAGTCCGAAAAGTCATCTTGGGAATGTCACAACAAACTCATAATGCACATACCTAGTCCGAAAAGTCATCTTGTTGATACACACACCAAAAATCAATCTTAGAGAAAAGGCTAGCCCTTTGAAGTTAGTCAAACAAACCAGACCATCCGGGAGAGTCAAAGCTCATAGCATCACGCATAACATGTCCAACAACACCTCTAACCATAGAACTTCGCGGGGGCAAAGATGAGCAATCGGACTTACCCTCATAGTCAATACATACATAAGAGAAGATAGTTTTAGTACATAGCATGAGTTTATAAGCATTATCCCCGGAATGGAGGATACACCAACTAGCTTGAGAGATAATCGTACTAGCCACGTGGAGGAGGAGGAGGATGATCAAGCGGGGCTCCGGTTCCTACATGGTGACATCATGTAGGCATAGAGTATGCATTAGTATGTTTAAATGTACTAAGTATGTAGGATGCAATGTAATAATAGATAGGCAAAATAGGCAACATGCAATATCATAGGTAATACATAGCATAATAACAATATGACATGAACGAAGAATGCTTGAATTAAGCTATGCTTATATAGAACAAAATACATGTGTAGCAAGTGACCATTAATATAGAATATCAAAGGCTTACCATCCCTTTGGAGAGGCGAATGAGGTACAAACCCTGCAATATGGTTATATGAGCCTACTATCCCCCGTACAAGGCAACCAAGGTATAAACCCCTCGATATGGTTAATGAGGTACAAACCCCTCAATATGGTTACATGGGCCTACTACCCTCCGTTCTGGGCAACCAAGGTACCAACCCTTCAATATGGTTATACAAGCCTACTACCCCCGTACTAGGCAACCAAGGTACTATCCCATCGATATGGTTACCCGAGTCTACAACCTCTCGAGCTAGGCTTGGTCAACTCCTAACACTATGGAAGTTCATCATGAAATTAACATATATAAAACATACTTTCATCATCATAAAGTCATATATCTTATATGCCAAGCATTAGGAACAACTCAAGAATCATAATCGGGACATTTTATCAGACATTTGGTGGGTGTACAATGCTAGTGTAAAACCATGCAATTAAAGAGTGAAATCATGCAATAAATCTTGAAGTAAATCATCCAACAAATATTTGGTAACACCATCATACAATATACATCCAAACACTTCATCAAATCTCAAGTTATATCTAAGATTCATAGCTCAAAACATGTTAAAACATTCACACTTTTACAAAACTCCAACATAGTTCATAGTCGAATTCATAATAATAGTACTACATATAAAATCAACGTAAAAACATGTAAATTAGATGAAATGGAAGCTTGGGCACCATGTGTAAAAGAACCCAATGGTTAAAACCCACATACCTTGACTTTGGAGAATAACTTGATGTAGATTAAAAATGGAGACTTGAAGCTTAAGTGAAATTCATAGATCAGGATAAGTTTTGGGACTTGGGTTTTAGGATGAAATATGAGTCTAAGTGTTTGAGTGAGTATTGGGGAATCTCTTGGATAATATGAAAGTGAAATAAGGCTAAGTATAGGTATTTCTACAGATGGGAAGAGTTAGGCCCAAGATGCAAAAGTCTTGGACTGAACTAAAAAATTAGGCACAAAAATAACACACTGGCGCGCCCTTGGTGCATCGTACCTGGGGCGCACTAGCTCACTAGAAATTACTCACTTTGCGTTTTTGAATTTTGATATGGTTACTTTAAAGTCAGGGTTAGACCCATTGCCCATTCAACTTGACCCTCGGATAAAGAATATGAAGTCAAATTTTTGATATCACGCACAGATTATGAGATATATGGAAATTACAATTTCGGGCACTTTGAAGGCACATTTTCAGTCACTTTTTGGGGTTGTTTCAGAATCCTCTATGACTTGTAGAGGGTCCCGTAAATCATCAAACACCAGAAGATTCTGCAATTTTTCCCCAAAATCAAGCCAACCTTCTTTTCTGCAAACTAAACACCAAAAACACATAAAAACCATAAATGTCGCATTAAGAGATCACAAAATCCTAGTTTCAAGCATCAAATGTGTTGTGTCTTGATAGCACATCAACACGCTCAACTTAAAATTATTGCTTGTCCTCAAGCGACAACTCAATCTATATATACAATATAGCAACACACAGACCTCAACCAAATGGTATACATCACATACAATTCAAATTTAGGTACCCACACCAACTTTTAGAAACAAGATCAAATAGTTATTTAGCAAGCCAAAACACACTAGTGCATTTGACAACACCAACTATGAAAAGCAAGGGAATATTAAAAGTCCGCAGTCACTGAACAAGTCAAATGCTAACAATGCAATGTAAGTGCCCTCAAAAAAAGAAGTCCTATTTTTACACTCAATGATGATTTCAAAATTTAGCTTTGGGACTATGCAAACACACTCACTCTCACAAAAGATATTTATGCACAATGACTCATACAATAGGCTTGCCCTATATTCATGCCTTAGATTTCCAACCAACTGGACTAGAATCACTTTAGGACATTCTAGGCTTGTAACGTAGGCTCAGGGAGCTTTGGTATGACATTTTGGACAAATAGTGACTAAAAACATCCTTGAAATACGTTTTTTCATCCCTTTCACCTTGGAAACTCGAATATTTTAACGTTATCCTTTTTTTTTCCGCATACAAGCTTTTCCAAGTATATTTTTCTCAATTTTCAGCTTTTGCCTCATTTTTACACTCCATCTTTCTTTTAATCTCAATCTAAGGCATCTTTTTCTTGCACACGATACATGATTTTCTTCTTTTTCTTCCTCATTCCCAACTCACCGCTTTATTTTTTTGATTTTACCCTTACACCACATCCTCAACTTAGGCTTTTAGCCTATGATAAAGTACATAATATCTATTCCCCAAACCAGAGGCACTTTTGGTAGCCACCCTCAACTTAGGCTTTTTTGCTCAATCAAGGTTCACAATGCTCAACAACAGATGAGGGCCAATTTCAAGGTTTTTTCACTAGACAAGGTTAGGCTAATTCGGTGTTTTTCAAAGAATTGATACATATAAGTCTCAAATATTTGGAACAAGGGATAAAACCTCATTTGGTTGGTCATTTTTAGGCTAAAGTGGACTAATTAAAGAACAAAGGCCTAAGATCCATCCCTAATCCATTTAATCTACAATCAAACTTAGAGTAATAAGGCAAGTTTTGAATTAGCACAAAATGCACTAATCTAGAAAAATAAGCTCACACTCGCATGGCATTACATACATTATCAACAAGAGACTCAGAGATCATGCTTCATGTATCAATTATCCTTACTTATCAGAACAACTATTTCCAAACACCCAAACATGTAAGGTTGTCATATAACTACTAATCAAAAAATTTTGCTGGGGACCAATTTTCAAAACAAAACATAAAAGCATGTTCTATGCCTTACGCATTAGTACTATATGATATACATATTATCTAAACATCCTAAATGTGTCAGTTCAACAGAAATTAAATATCCACAAGGAAAAAGATCACGAGCAAGAAAACCTCGGGATTAAAATTGTGTACTTATGGACCATAAGCTACTCAGACTTCACCAATGCCTATAACTACTCACACACTATCAAAAAAAGTGTGCATTGTCCCCAATGCACCAAATCAAGCAAAAATAGAGTAAGTAGGGGTCAAAAACATACCTCGATGCCTAAGCGCCAGTCTGTGGCTAAGTTTGGCCATCCCCCTCCTATGGGTTAGTCTCCTCAGTAGCTACACTCTGTCTGGAGGGGCCAATATTGCTTGACTGATCACGCTCATGAGCTAGCCTCATCTCATCCTCTTGCCTCGATGTCCTCAAAGCTAGCCCAAGCTTATCCTCCTCATCCTTATCATCCTCAAAAACCTTTGCTCATACATTTCTCTCATTTAGCTCTGCATTCATGCAAGGTCTCTTCTCTAAGGAAATCTGTGAAGGCTCCATGGAGGTAAAAAATTAAATAGTGGCTCCATAGATCTTGTCTCTCATACTGTCATAAGCAATGTAAGTGAAGCTGCCATGTCAGCCCTAAGTTTCTCGATCTCCTGATGTACGATTGAAAAATCTGAAGGACGAGCCTCGGCTAACCTCTTCTGAACCCAATCCTTAAAGGCATCAATACAAGAATCCACTCTAGAAACACAGTCCTAAATAGTAGAGATAGTGAATGCCCTACTCCACTCCTCTGAATCCGAAATAGCCTATCGGGCCCATGGCTTCAGCTGCTGGATAACCTGAGATAATTAGGCCTCAGCACGTGATAATCACTGCGCCATGGCCTGAATAGCAGCAGCAAACAGATAAACATTGCCCGGTGTAGAAGAAATTGTAGCCTCTAGTACAGGAGCAAATGTAGTAGGACCCCTTTCAATATCGACTGCCTCAGGCTAGTAGGTCTCTCATCAATAGTAGCAGCAATAGTAGTAGTGTTAGCCATCGTTGAACCCTCAGGTGGTGGCTCTAGGGCAAACATCTATGGTGGTGGTGGCGGATGTACCCGCTGGAGTGCCACCGAGTTCTCATCAGCCTTTATCAAGTTGGGCTCCAAGGTATGCTAGGCCTCAACTAGCTAGTTGAGATGATGAAGTATCTCTACTCAAGACTCTAAATAAAGTCTGTAAATCAGAACAAGGAATGCAATGGAGGTGACCCTCTTGAGTGGTCACTTATGTATCCACTCCGCTATGAGTCAGGACCAATCAATGTCATAGCCAGCTAAGTTACTAGAAACCAATACCACTAGATTCAATGTTAGTATTAGCAGCTAGAGTAGGCCGGATATGGGATCTAACAACCGCCCACCAAAATTTGGCAGGGAAAAAGACTAAAGCCTTGACAATAGGCTTTGTATGGGTGGTGACTGAAGCAGGCTCTGGACCCTACTCCATAATATAACTATCCGCCTATTGCAAAGTGAGGTCTAATGTACCAGATCCTTCATAATCAATGAGTTCTGAGCCATCCCCAATCTGTGATCAAACTTTGTTATAGACCTGGGGGCACTGTACTTGGGACCAAAAAGTACACGACAGATCATCTCCTCAGAAATGTCGACCCACCAACTTTTCATCCATACTTCTATGAATCAGGGTTAAGTGATAGGTCTAGTCCCCTTTGGAAGATCTCGCTAAATCGTGGCGGCATAAGATAGATAAAACTCCTAGACCATAATCGGGGAGTACCTACAAAGTTCCTCTGTCAACCACTAAAGCCTATAACGTATCAATGTGTCCTTTAGAATTGGGACACAACTCAATCCATCAGGTATAACCTTAGGCTCCTCATATATCAAACAGGTGGATTTGCCCCGCTCTTTGGGTTGAATACCCTCCAAAAATATGGCCTTCACACCCTCGACAAACCATCGGTGAGTAGTAGCATCCAGTGCAGGTGAAGAAGATTGTACGACGGAGGACTTGGCATCTCCTCTAACCTCGGAGGCCTCCTCTGAACTCTTCTCCTCCTTAGAAGGGGTTATCTAGGGAATGTTACTCCCATCTCCTTACTATCTTCCTCGTCAGACTGGGAAGGACTATCTGAGCCATAGGCTGCCCAAACCTAGTAACAGCTCTAGTCTTTGGTTGAGGTATCTGTGGGTCAGGTTGGGCATCATATATCTCCAATGACCCACTCAGTTGAGTCTACTCGTGAGCCTAATGCTTGTCATTTGTGGGCTCATCAATGAGCATCCTTCTAAAGGCCTCAATCGTAGAGCAATTTCCTTTGGGGGCCCTTGTATCTGAACATTAAACATAAATGAACCAGAATTAGCCCCAACAATAAAGAAATAAAAATCCAAAAAACTTCATTGAATCAGTTCCAAAAGAACTCTACGAGAGACCTTTTACTAGTCATAGTGAGCACTACGACTCGTAAAGTACTCTTATATACCAGTGCTTCAAAAAAATAATGTTCACTGGAAAACCTTACGAGACCTAGGTACAACTGGCAAAGTGTTTCGCGAGTTGTAAACTTGGGTCTTACACAATTCCAGAGAGTAATTGAAAAACTAGCAAGGACCTATAAGACCTATCTATGAGTTGTAAAATGGTCTACAACTCATACAAGGTCCCATCTGATGAATACTCAGACTATCAAGTGTTTGGAATTTCCCACAAGGGGCAATTATAACTTGTAGAGCAATCTACGAGTCGTAAAAGACTTTCATGAATAAAAAATTTCAGTACCTAACCTATCTAAGTTCATCACACGGACCCCAATAACATATTCAAGCCTAAATTATACCAGTATCAAAGCAAACATATGTACACTCACAAGTTTAGTACAAAACAACCAAAACCCTATGACAATTTCACACACATTTACCCATTCAAAAAAGGATCAAGCATGGAATAACCTAAGTTTCCGACAATTCCTATATGATTCATATCAAGTCATGCTCCTATTTAATCAAACACCATTTCACAATCACAAACTATTCAATATCATTCATTCAAACATGATAGATGATCCCATAGGCACACAATTAAGAATCTCAAGGCTATAACACCTAATTTCAAACTTAACCAATCAATGTAATCAAGGGCAACTCTAACTTCACATTCACCAAGAATTTTCATGTATAGACATTAAACTCATCATAATCATACACTCAATCAATTATTATCTAGACAAATCAATGATCAAAATTGAATCATGAAAGTATCATAATTGAGGATTAGCCTGAAAAACACAAAGAGAGAAGCTGGTTAAATATGAACCCTAGGTGCCGAAAAATAAGGTTTGATCATCGAAAATTGGTCAGAAAAGGAAGGGGAATGAAAAATTAGGGAAATTATGATCAATTAGGCTAAAAGTGGGGCTAAGATATTTTGACCCCCTTTTATACCTTTATTGGGTTGCAGCTAAAATATTGGGCTTGGGTCTACGAAATCCCAACTATGAGTTGTAGTTGAATCTACTGACTAGTAAATCCTAGTCTCGTAGACCTCTCAACACTTAGAAAAATTTAGAATCTTACCTGAGTTCCACAAACCCTATTTACGATGCGTAGTTTGATCTACGAGTCATAAAATTAGCTCATGGGTTCAGTGCACACTATTTATGCTCGGTAGAAATCTCTACTAGATAGGTTTACCAATTGTAAAGTGCAATATGACTCGTAAGTCGATTCATAGAAACTGTACGTGATGTATTCCTCAGTAAAATCTGCTACCTTAATCTTTTACCTATATACTCTTCATAAAATTCATTTGCACCCTATATGCAACAAACCCAAAATGAAAAAGAGCAATCAAAGCACAATTAAACAACTACCTAAGAATCCAACAGATGACAATAAACTCAAAGCTAAGCTAAAACATCAAAATCCTTGAGTTGCCTCCCAAGTAGCACCTAATTTATTGTCGTGATATGACTTAAACAAATTGGTTACTAGACTTCACCATTTCCCATATCACACTTTGCAACTCGTCAAGATATTTCTTAGACTAATGGATATCAAAGACAACTTCTTCATGATTCACCCTAAATTTGAGTTGATCGGAGTCCATATCCACTAGAGTTCATCCCGTGGCCAGAAATGGTCTCCCCAAGATAATAGGGACTTTAAAATCAACTTCACAATCAAGAATCATAAAATTAGTAGAGAATATAAATTTGTCCATTTACCAACATATCATAGTATATCCCCTCTGGTTTCTTGATTGTTCTATCCACCATTAACAATCACATCTTAGTTGGAGTAGAGGCACCCAAACCAAGCTTCTTGAAAACTGCAAGAGGCATCATATTGATACTAGCACCCAAATCACAAAGTGCTCTTGCAAACTCCAAATCTCCTATAGTGCAAGGTATAGTGAAAGCACATGGGTCTTCATGCTTTTGAGCTAATGAATTATTAGTGATAGCACTACAATATTGAAGCTTTTTAGAAAGCTCTTGACTCATAGTCAGGTTTTTGGTAACCGAACCCTTTATATACTTTGCATAACTCAGCATTTTCTCCAATGATTCAATCAGATTATTGACAGTTGTTTAAGCATAGAGAGAAAGTGTTTGAACTAGCCTTCCTTCTCCCTCTTTCTGAGTCTTGGAGGGAAAGGTGGAGGAGGCTTTAGGATGGACTTATACTTTTGTGGCTCTTTAGCTACCTCACTTGCCCCATCTTTGACACAATCATCTTCTTCAACCACATCTTTATCTGCAACTATCTTTTCACAAACATCTTCTACCTCAAATGGCATAGGAGGATCAATGGTACTCTTGCCACTTCTAGTAGTAATCGCCATACATTGTGCTTCATTCTTTGAATTTTGAATTGTGTTTCTAGGAAATGTACCCTTTTGATATTGATTTAATTGAGTTGAGACTTGACCAAATTGTTGCTCAAGCTATTTAATAGCCACAAAATGAGACTCTATCTTTTCATTGATGCTTGAAATATTAAATTTCATGCCCATTGGAGTTTTATCTTGTGTCTCGGCCTTCTTAAACAAATAATCAAACATCTCCTCAATTCTAGAATTGCTTGTACACACATCTCAGTAATGTGGTGGAACATATGGACCATTTCTAAAATAATTTATTTTGCCCCAAATACTTCAGGACCCCCTATTCCTCTTATAATAACCACCTTAGTTATATCTATAAGTTCCATCTCTATCACAGTTTTGATCTTTCTTTCCTTGACCTTGGCACCAATAGTCCTTATTGGACCCTTGGGAATGGTCTAGAAACCCCTTGTCTGATCATTCACAAAACAAGCATCCTCTTTAAAATAAGACTCCTCATATATGGGTGCACGAACCAACATTAACAGTATATAAACTCCTCATAGAAGCTCTATCTCATTGTCCCCATACATAATTCATCTTGACCTCTTGTTCGATATGTTTAGCAATCCTTACAAATGGTTAATCTAAAAACATACCACCCATAATGGTGTCAGCACAGGCTTGACTGTACTCATCAAGGGCACAATAGAAGATCTCTACCAAGGCATCATCAATTATCTTAAGGTTAGGGACGCTCGTCAAACACTTGGTAAACCACTACCATGAAGTGCTAATTGAATCATCAGGAAGTTGCTCAAAGTTGTTGATCTGATCCTTTAAATTGAGCTTCTTCGACCTAGGGAAATACCTCTCCAAAAAGACCTTCTGCAAATCTACCAAACTAGTGATTGAACTTTCTGGGAGCTCAACTAGCCATATGCAGCATTGACAGTAAGAGATAATAGGAAAATACAAAGTCCCCCAGCATCTATAGATATATTCTGTATTGCCATCACACTCTTACAAACAAATGCCACATTTTGCAAGTAGCTATCTGGTTCCTCTAATTGTAGGCCCGTAAGTAAACTACGATTTCGCATCATATGAAGTAACCCATTAGAAACAGTGTACTTTGTGTCAACCGATAGTGGTGGCAACGTTATAGCCCCGATCACATCCATAGCCATAGGGTTCAACCGATTTTGATTCCACCAGTAAGCATCGTCATTGAAATCCCTAGGTTGTGGATTATTCTCCAAAAGAGTTGGATTGTTATTCTGATCATCATCATTAACATTCCGATTCAAGGCTACATTACCTATGATGTTAACATTTTTTGGGTCATTCTTCTTGTAATTCTTTGGATCTCTGGATCAAGGGGAGTTAAGAGATTACCTTGACTCCAAGTGTTAGGCATACACTACTAGTATATCCTGCAAAAAAAGAAAAACAAAAATAAAAGTAAAATACAAAGGAACTAAGGATTAACACTTGAATTACAATTACTAGTAAATTCAATCAAGTCTAGTCGTATTCTCCAGCAATGGCGATATAATCTTTAAGCAGGCCCATGTTAAACCTCTCTTTTGGAGGATAAAGCGGTCCTTGTCAAATATAAAACCTAACCAATGATAGGGTCAAATCCCACAAAGAATATGGAGACTTACAACAAATTCACCTATACGCAATTTAAATAATTAACAACTCAATTCCCTTGGGGGGTTTCGTAATGTTCAATAAGAAATTAAACTAAACTAAATAAAGGAAAAGACAATCGATAATAGAGAGCAACTTGGGAATTGTGTTTCCTATGATTCACCAACTCAATATCCCTAGATAATCAAATTCTCGACTAGGGTATAGCATGTAGGATGGTAATTTAAGTTCACCAAGCCCTTTGGTCAAAGGTGAGAGGCAAATTTCACTATGTAACTTGACCCATCTCTGTAATGTGCAATTCTAACCATTACCTATAGTCCCAGTCAACCTCCCCTTGATCTAATTTAGTTGATTAGATGAAAACACATCATCAATTCTTATTAATCAATCTCTTTTTCAATTTATTACCACCTGGATCAAAAAGGTAATACTACATAAGTTATAATGTTGTCCACCACTAGAAAACACGCAAAACAAAGAGAATTGATTAATATATGTAAATACCCATTCCAAGAATTGTAAATTATCCATATTTATTTGGTTAGATCTTCATGGTTCCCATAACCCAAAGTTGTGAATTTAGTTGCTCATGCTATGGGTAGATGAAGAAATCATGAATAGAGAAAACATAATTAATCACTTTTCCAATTAAGTTGAATAACAAGCAAATCCAAAATATATTGAGAATCATAAGATCTGAAGGTACAATGAATCCATAAGTGTATTCTTCTCAAAGATTGAAGTCTCCAAGTACAAAATCCTAAAAATACTTTCTAATGATGATCTCCACTGTACTCTCTTTATAATTAACCTAAAAATTACTATCTATAGTATTTCAAACAAGTTCTTAAAAATAGAAAAAATGGTCAATGACTTTCTATGACAGGCATTTACAACTCATAAACTGACTTACGAGTCGTAATTGGGGTCTCGTGTTTAGCTCTTGAGATGTTGGACTTCACTACTACAAAATTCTTCATGAAACCACTCTATACGACTCGTGGAGTGATCTATGACTCATAATGAGGTCTCGTTTAGATAAACTTCAGAAATTAAACTTCACTAGAATCTTCACGAAACTCACTTTTACGACTCGTACAGGGTTCTATAAACCATCAAAAACCAGAAAAGTCTGCAATTTTGCCCTAAAATCATGTCAACCTACTTCCTACAAACTAAACACCAAAAACACATAAAGATCATAAATGTCACATTGAAAACACATAAAATCCTAAGTTTTAAGTATCGAATGTATTGTATTTTGGTAGCACATTAAGGTGTTGTAGACATGAAGTCCAAATTTCCAGCAGCTTTGTACAAGACCCTAATTATAGGCTATGGAATGCAATACAGCCTATAGACCCCTTTCGTATGGCATGCCAACCAGTTATCCTATTATATTTAGGACTTATATTTTACTTGTTATAAATAGGTCTTTCAGGTTATTTTTAAGATGTTTTTGCATAGTACTCAGAGAACTCAGTAATTAGAGAGAGAAAATAATGAGATTATATTGGAGAGTCTTTGAGAACACTTGTACTTAGTTTCATCTTTAAGCCTGTGATTCTCTTTAAAGTTGGATTTACTTGTTCTTAATTCAATTGTGTAAGAGTTCAGTTATGTTTTTTGAATTCATAATTTTTGTATTTACATAAAGAATGAGTAGGTACATTTACAAAAGGGTTGTGGGAACCATGAAGAAATGAGGTAAAATCAGATAATTCATAATTCTTGAAAAGTATACATCCATGTATTAATTAATTATCTTTGTTTTGAATATTTTCTGATGGTGACAAATATTAGAACTCGCCTAGTGTTACTGACTAGACCAAGGTAGTAATGGATAGGAAAAGAGATTAATTAATAGGATTCAATTGATTTATTCTCATCGAATCAACCAAACTGGGCCAAGGGGAGGTTTTACTGAGACTAATAGGTAAGGGTTAGTATTGTACACTATGGAGATGGACCAAGTGACCAAAAGGATTGCTGAACTTAACTTATATCTGGAATACTACACACTAGAAAAGAATTAGGTTATCTAGTAATATTGAGTTAGGGAATCATGGGGAACACAATACCCTAGCTTCTCTCCATATTAATTTCTCTCTTGTGTTAGTTAGCTTAGTTTTATTTTTCCTTGATTATTAAAAACCTCCCCCCCCTCTTTGGGGAAGTAAGTTGGTTAACTACTCGAATTATAATCATTGAATTCTCTTGAGTCTATACGTTCCCTATGGGTTCGACCCTAACCTTAGTTAGGTTCTATTTCTTGACAATGACCGCTTTATCCTCTAAAAGGAGGTGTAACTTGGGTGACATCAAACCACACCCTCCAGTCTAATTACCAGAGATGTTTGCCACCGTATTAAAGTCTGAACCTCCTTCCTTTTCTTTTATTATGCTGATTCTGATACTGAGGTGCCTCTATAAATGAGGATGAGAGAGAAAGGGAGCCACTACCACTTCAAATCCTACACCAGAGATCGTGACCACATAACCTACCCCTCATTGGCAAGGTATTCATGTCTACGGTATCTATCTAGGTCTTGGTATAGCGATAGGTCCGCATTGCATCCCAGTTGACTCAATTGCTATAGTAGATTATGCCTTGGGTCTGTAAGGATATTTCAGAGTTTGAGGCTTGGGTTGAGGCTCGAGTTGAGTCACATGTTGTAGCCACACCTATTAAGAGGTTTAAACTGGTACAAAGTCATATAGATGCATTTGAGAGGCAAGTGGAGCAAAGCCTCATTTCAGCCCAGCTGCTCACTTGATAGCCATTCTAGAGGAGATCTAGCAGTTTCATACCAAGATGAGGATAGAAGAATCAGCACTACTTGTGCTTCCCCTGCTCGACACTACAAAGGCGGTTGTTGACATGTTTGCTCCCGAGGAGATGCCGCTTTGTGCCCTTCAAAAGAGGTCACATCTAGAGGATAATGATATAGATGTTATGGGATAAGAGGTAGAGTTGACTGAGATGGGACAGTTCGAGGCTACTAGACTGGGCTCTATTACAAATGAGAGGGCCTGAGAGGCACATGAGCTAGAGAGGATAAGGGGTCCCAGACCCTCAGGACATGCTCCAAATATTGAAGAGACCACCAGGGAGGTAGAGAGTGGTCAAACACAGATAGAGACTGGCGCTTTGGCATCTAAGTATGTTTTTTTTATCCTTATACTTTGATCTAGTTATATTTTGGTGCATTGAGGACAATGCAAACCTTTTTTGATAGGGTGTGGGTAGTTATAGGTCTCGGTGAAGTTTTAGTAACCATGGCCTATTTTATCCTAAATTTTGAGTCTGAGCGATTTAATTTCTTATGTTCTTTCACTAAGAATATTTATATTCTATTGAACCAGCACAATTAGGATGTGTAACTAGTATTAGTTGCATCTTGTACTAAAATCCATGGTCTATGTTAGTTTTGAGGAAAAATGATACCCATCAGAATTTTTATTGACAATCATGTGAAATCAGTGACAGTTCTTGATCTGATATATTGAGGTCTAATTATGATTAAAACTATGATCTGAGTGTCTATCATGTTAGTGTAATCAGTGCCAAGTGTATATGAGCTTCTTTGAAAAAATTCTTATGTTGTGTTTCAATTCAGAACTTGCTATGTTACTCTACTAAGACTGCGGGGTTAGTTGGTTAGGAAAGGATCTAAGGCCATTGTTCATATTAGCCACTTTGCCTAAATAACCAACCGAATGCTTGATGTATCCCTTGGTCCTAATAATTGAGCTTGACATATACCCTTTTCTTTTTAAACACCTAAGTAATTGAACCTTTTTAAATGTGAAATCTTGAATTTGGCCCTGGTCCTTCGTTGAATATTGTGCATACTGACCTACGTAAAAAGCCTAATTTGAGGGTGGATACCAAATGTTTTCCTAGTTCACAGGTTGGATATAGTAAGCCTCAACCTAGGCCAAAATCCTAAGTTGAGGGTGACTAGTGCAAGGAAAACCACACTAAATAGAATGGAAGCCAATGATACATGAAAAAAGAGAAAATTATGTTATGGGTGCAAGAAAAATGAATAGATGCCTAAATAATGAGCTAAAAAAAGAATATGAAAATAAAAGGCAATGAGCTTAAAATTTTGAATAAGATACCCAGAAAGGTTTGAAATAGGAGAAGGGAAGAGTTATTTAAAAAGAACAGTGTTGGTAGGGCAAAAGTGTAGAATAACACAATGTCATGGAGTGCCATCAATCACTATATTCCTAAAACATCATACCAAAGCCCCCTAAGCCTATGTTACAAGCCAAGAAAGTCCTATAGTGATCCTAGTCCAAGTAAGCGAAGGTTATGGTTGTGAGGTAGGAGTAAGCATATGGTATTGAGCACAGTTTTTGCATATCTATTAGGAGTGTGAGTGATTTTGTTAGACTCAAGCATCAAATCTGAAAATACTATCATAAGTGAGATATGGAATTTCTTTTTATAAGGGCACTGAAGTTACACTTATGATTCTAGGCTATTTTAGTGATTATGGCTTATTTGTGGTAGCCTTGCTTGTCATAGTTGCACTATCATATATATTGATCTGCATTAGTTTGTTTGATGACTATCTGAAATGCACTGATATGTTAGTTAGGTGTTTATGGTTGAATTAGAGATAATGTACACCATTATATTGAGGTCTACGTGTTGTTATACTTCTTATGTAATTAAAATCGTTGCTTGACGACAAGCAATAATTTTAAGTTGACAGTGTTGATGTGCTACCAAAATATATCACTTTTGATGGTTAAAACTTGAAATTTTATGTTTTCTCAGAGTGATGTTAGTGGATTTGATGTGTTTTATGTTTATTTTGCAGGATTACAACATTTGATATGATTTTAGGCAAAGTTCTATAGAATTGAAGTATTTGAGGATTTACAGGCTAGTCTATTGGCCATGGTTCATTCCACGAGTCGTAAAGAGGTTTCATAAGTGAGATACTATGAAGGGCCAAGTTTCAAATGTTGCATCCAGGAACTTTCATATAAGAGGTAGAATTCTTCACA
>DF357642.1:0-21843 GCA_000787875.1 Solanum virginianum | reverse complement strand
GATCCTATTGTTAGACTTCTAGATTACAGGATCAAGCTTCTAGATTCCTTGAGAGGTAGATGCTTGTCTCTTCAATAGGCCGTCGAAGATTCTTATTATGTTATGTTCTATTTAAGGACTATACATTAACACTTGTATTATCTTTGAGTACTTTATGTAGATGCTTGTACATGTGACACCGACTATTTTATCTTTTGCTTTTATTATCGTATTGGGTTCTTCAGTTTTGGTCTTACTCACTTTGGTGAGTTAGGTGAGTACCATCACACCTGAATTTCGAGTTGTGAAAATTTGGTATCATAGCCCCAGGTTTATTTGTCTCGCATGTGTACAAGCCTAATCTAGTAGAGTCTTGACGATGTTTATTTTGCAGGATTACAACATTTGATATGATTTTAGGCAAAGTTCTATAGAATTGAAGTGTGGAGACTTTGTTACTTATCCTTGAGAGGCTATGAAGACTGTTAGGTTATTCTCTTATACTTCTTTCTTATCAATTCATGCATGGCTTTTTGGTTAAGTGTTAAGGTCGTGTATCCTTTTGGTAGATAGCAAAGACCAGAGCCATATTAGTTATCAAACGAGAGAAGATAGCCCTCGAGATACTATTAAGACCCCAGTAAGGGTAGGGACTGAGCCAGAGGCTGAGGTAGAGGTCGGGGCTAAGGAGCAGTACCAGCTAGAGATTATGAGCAGGGTATATCCCCGGAGCCAACTATGGAGCTTAAAGAGGGGCAGGTTCCTCCTACGTATGTTGCAGTACCACCACTACGTGGTACTCTTCTAAGAGTTTTAAGTATGCTTGAGACCATGCAGTAGGCAAGCAGCCCAGTTGGCACATCGGGTACATCTCAGACATAAGTGTAGCTTCCAAATCAGCAGTAGATCCTTGAGGCTCAGGTATAAAGAGGACATCCACCACCGACACCTATTATTAATATTCGACCAGCGGATGCCTTAATTGATAATGAGTAAAACAAATATAAGACGTTTAGAAAAATGGACCCACCCCAGTTTCAATGTGGGGAGACTAAGGATGCTCATGAGTTTTTGGTTACTTGTAAGGAGCAACTTGAGACTGTGGGGTTAATAGAGAGTGATGGTGTATGGTATGTTACTCTCTAGCTTTGTGGGCCAGCCAAGGAGTGATAGAGAACTTATTTAGGGTCTTTTCCAGTTAGGTGTCCTCTAATGAGTTGGGAGACATTTTTTAGTATCTTTTATGATTGATTCGTCCCTTGGAGTGTTAGGGAGAAGACTCGTCTAAGGTTTGAGAGTTTGAGGTAGGGCACTATGATAGGGGCTGGGGTACAGATAATGCCGACAAAGGTAGATACACTAGAGATAGAGGCAAGGGTGATACCTCCACACATACTACTGGTAGAAAGGTACCTTCAAGTAGTGGAGGATGGGGAAGCTGATATTATGCTTTCCAAGTTAGACCCGAGGTTGAGGCCTTTAATGTTGTTATAATAGGTATTGTTTCGATTTGTTATCACCATGTATCTGTGTTATTTGATCCCAGATTCACTTATTCTTATGTGTTTGTATATTTCTCCTTGGGGATTAGTTAGCCATGTGATAGTATGTTTGTGCCTATTCATGTTTCGGCCCTAGTAGGTGAGCCTTTAGTAGTGGCTCACGTGTATTAATCATGTCTTGTGATTTTGGTGAGCTATGAGAGCTGCATGGACATGGTTATCTTAGATATGGTTATTTTAGCAATGTTATTTTAGCAATGGATTGGCTATCTTCATATCATGTTATTCATAATTTCTATGCCACGATCATTACCCTATCCATGCCAGGTAGACCGGAGATAGAGTGGACAGGTTCGAGAGATTCTTTTCTTAGTAAGATTATTTCAAATCTTTGGGCTCAAAAGTTAATTGATAGAGGGTGTTTCGCTTATTTGGCTTTTATTCGTGATACCATTTTTGGGCCACCTTCCATGGACTCTATTCTTATGGTTTGTGAGTTTCCAGATATATTTCCTACTGGTCTACTGGGAGACCCTCCTGATAAGGATATTAATTTTGCCATAGACCTTAAGTCAAGCACCAAGTCCATTTCTACTGCTCTTTCCTATATGGTACCAGCTGAATTGAATAAGCTAAAAGAGCAGCTCTAAGATTTGTTGATCAAAGGGTTTATTTGCCTAGTGTTTCAACTTGGGGTGCCCTAGTCTTATTTTTGAAAAAGAAAGATGGCTTCATGAGGATATGTATTGATTATCGGTAATTGAACAAGGTCACCATTAAGAATAAGAACCCACTTCCTCATATTGGATTTTGTTTGACTAGCTTCACGGAGCTACATTATTCTCTAAGATTGATTTGATATTTGGGTACCGTTAGCTATAGATTAGGCCTTCAAAAATATTTCTAATATAGCCTTTCGAATAAGGTATGGCCATTATGAGTTTCTTGTTATGTCTTTCAATTGGACTAACACCCCTGCAATATTCATGGAGTTGATGAATAGGGTGTTCCAACTGTATCTAGATTTATTTATGGTACTATTCATTGACAATATCTTGGTCTATTCTAAGACCGAGGAGGATTATGTGAAGTATTTGAGGATTGTATTTCAGGGGCTTAAGGAGGAGAAGCTTTATACGAAGTTTCCCAAGTGTGAGTTTTAGTTGAGTCTGTAGCATTCATAGGCCATGTGGTTTCCAAGGAGGGTATTTGGGTTAACCTAGCAAAGATTTAGGCTATTCGAGGTTAGACAAGGTCCACTTTAGCAATAGAGATTTGCAGCTTTGTGGGTTTAGTTGGTTATTATCATCATTTTGTATAGGGATTTTCCACTATTGCAGCTACTTGACTAGGACTACTCAGAAAAATGTTGAATTTTATTGATCTAATGAGTGCAAGGAGAGATTCCAAAAAGCTCAAGTTATTGTTAACTACTTTCCTATCTTGACATTGCTAGAGGAGGATGTTGACATCATGATTTATTATGATGCGCTAGGAGTGGGGTTAGGTGGTGTGTTGATGCAGAAAGGGAAGGTTATTGACTATGTTTCGAGGTAGTAGAAGGCCTATGAGAAGAATTATACCACTCATGATTTGGAGTTGGTTATGGTATTTGTGTTAAAGTTATGGCGTGACTATCTATATGGGGTTCATTATGAGATCTTTAGTGACTATCGCTACCTACAGTATACTTTCAGCCAGCGGTATCTGAATTTGAGGGAAAGGAGATGGATTAAGCTTCTGAAGGACTATAATTTGACTATTCTCTATCATCTCGGGAAAGCCAATGTGGTGGTTGATGCATTGATTAGGAAAGCTTCCAGCATGGAGAGCCTAGTGGCTATTTGGATTGAGAAGCGGCCTTTGGCTTGAGATATTCAGAGGTTGGCCAATGGTTTGGTGAGATTAAAACATTCAAATAGGGGTAGAGTGCTTGATTTCATTAAGGCCCACTCATCTTTGATAGATCAAATTCATGAGAGACAGTTTATAGATGAGAAGTTGTGTATCATTCGAGAAAAGGTGGCTAGAGTGAAGCTAGTGAAGAAGCACTTGATTCTGATGGTGCTTTGAGAATGAGAGTCGCATTTGTGTGCCCAAGATAGGGGATTTGATTAGATTGATACTGGAAGAGGCTCATTACACTAGATATTCCATTCATCTAGGGCAGCGAAGATGTATCATGACTTGAGCCAGCCATACCGGTGGTATGGCATGCATAAGGATATACCAGAGTTTGTTACTAGGTGTTTAATATGCTAGCAGGTCAAATGTAAGCATTTGAGGTCGGGTGGTAAGTTATAAAGGATGCATATTCCTAAGGGGAAGTGGGAACGTATTACCATGCATTTCGTAGTAGGTTTAACTTCTACAATTGGTGGTTTTGACTCTACATGGTTGGTGGTAGATCACTTGACTAAGTCCGCCCATTTTATATTGGTCAAGGGGAAGTATATAGCCGAGAGGTTAACTTAGCTGCATATTAGTCAGATTGTGATGCTTCATAGAGTTCTGATTTCCATTGTGTGAGACCATGATTCGTTGTTTACATCACATTTTTGGAGGGTTTTACATCATAGTTTTGGCACCTGCTTGGATAAAAGTATATATTTTCACCTTTAGACTGATAGACTGTCCGAGAGGACTATTCAAGTGTTTGAGGATATGCTATGAGCTTATTTCATTGATTTTGTTACCCGATGGGATCAGCACTTAGCCTTGGTGGAGTTTTCTAACAACAACATTTACCACTCCAGCATTCAGATGGCTCCCTTTAAGGCTTTGTATGGCCAGAGGTATCGATTGCCTATCGGATGGTTTGACTCAGTAGCTATGGAGAGCGTGGTATTGATATGTTAAGGGAGGATTTAGAGTATCGGATGGTTTGACTCAGTAGCTATGGAGAGCGTGGTATTGATATGTTAAGGGAGGATTTAGAGTGAGTATAGTCAATTAGGAGTAGGTTGGTGACAGCTAAGAGTCGTCAAAAGAGTTATACTGATAGATGGGTTTGGCCATCGTTATTCATGGTTGGTGATAGGGTGAAGTTGAAGCTCTCACCCTTGAAGGATTTTATGAGATTAGGGAAGAAGGCCAAGCTCAGTCCAAGGTTTATTGGTCCTTTTGAGATTATAGATAGAGTAGGAGAGGTGGCTTATAGACTTGCCTTGCCACCCAACCTATCTTCCGTCCATCTTGTGTTTCATGTCTCTATATTGCAGCATTATATTATGGACAAGTCTCCTACGATTTTCATAGATTCAGTTGATTTGATCCTAGATTTGATTTATGAACAGGCGGTGGATACTTTGGACAGGCAGGTGAGCGAATTGAGGACAAAGGAGATAACTTCATGTCACGACCCAAGCCTAGGGCGTAAACATGACATGGTAAATGGGAATCCCGAAGGGACCCCAAACAAGCCTCATAGCATATCATACACACATCATTGGTCGTAGAAGCAAACTCAACAACAACTAGAGATAATAAAGAAGGAAAATGGGACTAAGGGAAGTCTTTGATAGCATAAAACATAGAGGAGTCAAAGCTCAAAACATAATTACATCATTTTTCCAACAACACCTTAAAACATAGATTTGAGCGGGGGCTAAGACACTTTTCAGGCTCACCCTCATAGTATAAAGAGTTCAACACAAAGAGAAAACAAGTGACAAGAGTAAGCTAGCTAATGTCCCCCAACTTGAGGAGTTACCAAAGTACTTCTTTTAAATGCCAAGGCTAGCCACATGTAGGATGATCAAGATGTGCAACAGTTCCTACATGGTAAAATATTGCAGGCATAGAGTATGCGTTAGTACATTTGGATGTACTAAGTATGTAGGATGTGATGCAATAAGAGATAGGCAACATAGTCAAAATGCATAATTATAAGCAAAGGATAAGTACATTAACAATATTGCATACATGATCAAAGCTTGAAGTAAAACATTCTTGTATAGAATATATTACATGTGTAGGAAAAGACTATCATCATAGACTTAGCGAACTATTACTTGGAATTCAAGGCATATCAGCCACTTGGAAGGTGATTGAGGTATCTACCCCTCAATTGGTAAATGGGCATGTCACCCCCCATCAAAGTGGTCAAGGTATATACCCCTTAAAGTGGTAGATGAGAATATAATATATATGTAGCAAGAGACCATCATCATAGAACAAGCGACTAGTACTTGGAATCCAAGGCCTACCACCGCTTTGGAAGATGATTGAGGTATTTACCCCTCAATTGGTAGATACGCATAGCACCCCCCATCAAAGTGGTCAAGGTATATACCCTTCAACATGGTAGATGGGCATAGCACCCCCCCATAAAAGTGGTTGAGGCATGTAACTCCTTCAACAAGGTGTGGTCAACTTGCAACAATACAGATATTTTTCATGCATTCAATACATACATACAATCCCTTCATCATCATAAAGTCACTTAGCTTGTAAACCGTATCATAGGCCATCAATAACCCAAGAATTCATGTCAAGATATTTTATCAAACACTTGGAGGGTGTGTAATGCTAGTTCAAAATCATGAAAGTCAAGAATGAAATCATGTTAGAAAACTCAATGTAAATCAACCCACCAACACATAGTAAAACCCTCATGCAAGATAGCTTGAAATCCCTTGTCAAAACTCATAATAGATTATAGTTTCATATCTCAAAACATGCATAGACACAATAGATAACCATCTCATAGTATAAGCTTGAAATAGGTAGAAATATGTTTCCCATCAACATTTCATAAAACTCTAACATAATTTATAATCATAATAAGTAGTACCTATAAGTAATAAATCTTGAAAACATGCAAGTTTCATAAAAAGGAAGGTTGGGCACCATGGGTGAAAGGACCCAATGGTTAAAACCCACATATCTCAAATTTAGGGATTTCCTTGATGAAGATTTGAATGAGAACTTGAAGCATGAATAAAGTTCTTGAGATCCGAAAATGAGTTGGGACACTTGAATTTGAATGAAATATTTGGCTAAATGTTAGAGAGGGTTTTAGGAGTGTCTTAAGTGATATAGAGTTTAGAAATGCCTAAATATGGGTGATTTTATATATAGGATGGCATGGGCCCAAGTCCCCAAGGCCTTAGACTAATATTGAAAAATTAGGAACAAAATAACACTGATTCGCACCACTGGCGCATCGCGGCCAGGGCACAGATCGTCTCTGGAATCTGTAAATTTGGAAAATTAAATTTCTTGTTGCTGGTGCTCTAAAATTAGGGTTATACCCATTTCCCACTCAATTTTGCCTCCTGATCATGAATATGAAGTTAGAGTTTTGATATCAAGCACTGATTTTGAGATATATGAAAATTACAATTATGGGCATTTCTAAGGCACTTTTTTGGGGCATTTTTGGGGCGTTTCAATATCTCCTCGTTGGGAACATTCATCCCCAAATTCCAAAGACATGTACATAAGAGAGGTAATCAAGATAATTTCAGCCTAACACATGAATGCAACAAATGATCTAAACATCATTTAATGAAAATCTCAACATAAGTGTCAAAAATCACCATAAACTTGTCAACATGAACATGAATGCATGCAAATGACAAAAGGGGTGGAACTTGAGAATTGATATCATGTAGGGGATTTAAATTAGTACCTTAGGCTTGAGTAGAGTAGACGAGATAGGGACATCGCTTTTGCATATACACTTTAGCTTCCCATGTGGCACTTTCAACTTGTTGCTTCCTCCAAAGGACCTTAACGGAAGTTACATCCTTGTTACTCAACCTCTTCACTTGCCTATCCAAAATTTCTATCAGAACCTCTTCATAAGTCAAGTTATCTTCCACCACACCCATAACATCCAAGGGTACAATAGCACTTGGGTTACCCACACATTTTCTCAACATAGACAGATGGAACACCGGATGAACCATATTCATTTCAATGGGCAACTCTAACTCATAGGTCACCTTACCAATCCTCCTCAACACTCTATAAGGACCCACGAACCTTGGGCTCAATTTATCCTTCTTACCAAATTGAACTACACCCTTCATACGTGAGACTTTACAATAGACCCAATCACCAACCCTAAATTAAAGATCTCTCCTTCTCACGTCAAAATATGATTTTTGTCTACTTTTGGTTGTTTTCAGTCTCTCCCTTATTAAGCTCACCTTCTCCAAGGCCTCCATGACCAAATTCGGACCTAGCAAACCTATCTCCCCTACTTTGAACCATCCAACGGGGATATACAATGCCAAAAGGAGTCATACCAATGCTTGAATGGTAACAATTGTTGTAAGAAAAATCAATGATCGAAAGATGTTCATCCCAATGACCCTTAAACTCCAAAACACATGCTCTAAGTATATCCTCAAGAGTTTTGATAGTTCTTTTGGCTTGGCCATTCGTTTGAGGGTGAAAGGTCGTACTAAACATAACCTTGGTACCAAGACCTCTTTGGAAAGACCTCCAAAAGTGAAAAGTGAATTAAGCACCATAATCTGATATGATAGACAAAGGCTCCCCATGCAATCTGACCAATTCAGAATATACAACTTAGCATAATCTTTGTCACCAAAAGTAGTCTTGATCGGTAGAAAATGAGCCGACTTTGTCATTCTATCAACCACAACCCAAATGGAATCAAAATGCTTTCTAGTCTTAGGCAACCCAACCACAAAATCCATGTTGATTTCCTCCCATTTCCAAGTAGGAACCTTGATATCCTGGGCTAGGCCTCCAGGCCTTTGTGTTCGGCTTTTACTTGTTGGCAATTATGATAATTGGATACAAACTTAGCAATATCTCTCTTCATGCCACCCCACCAAAATACTTCCCTCAAATCTCAATACATCTTTGTAAAATTGGGGTGAATAGAATAAGAAGAATTATGAGCCTCATCTAAAATCTTCTTTCTCAAGTCATCAACACTAGGCACACACAATCTACCTTGGTACCTAAGGGCACCATATCTCCCTTGGGAGAAAACCTCCGCCTTACCATCTCTCACAAAGGCCTTCAACTCTAGCAAGGCAGGGTCAAGATCTTATTTTTCCTTTACCTCCTCAATAATGAAGATTTAGAACTATCAACAAACACTACACCACCATTGTCGACCTCCTCCAACCTAACTGTGAATCTACCCAACCGATGAACCTCTCTAGCCACCTCTTTGCCACCATCAACAATATGTGCTAGGCTACTTATAGACACCCTACTTAGAGCATCACCCAGAACATTTGTCTTCTTTTGGGTTAACTTAGTCATGGAAGAAGCAATAGAAGAGAACCCATTTACAAACCTCCGGTAATAACTCGTGAAACCCAAGAAACTCCTAATATCTGATGGAGTCAAAGGTCTAGGCCAATTTCTAATTACCTCCATTATCTTAAGATCCACCTTAATGACATCACTCGATACCACATGACATAGAAAAAGCAACCTCTTTCAGCCAAAACACATATTTTTAATATTTACAATACAACTTCTCCTTTAAGATTGGCAATACCACCCTCAAGTGATCCATATGCTCCTCCTCACTATGGGAATAGATCAAGATATCATCAGTGAAAACTACCACAAACAAATCAAGGTAGGGTTTAAAGACCCTATTCATAAGATCCATGAATATAGTTGGTGCATTAGTCAACCCGAAGGAAATAACCACAAACTCAAAGTTCCCATACCTAGTCCGGATGGCCGTCTTGGGAATGTCACACTCCTTCACTTTCACTTGGTGATACCTGGACTAAAGATCAATCTTAGAGAAGTGACAAGCTCCTTGAAGTTGGTCAAAAAAAAATCATCAATCCTTGCTAGAAGGTACTTGTTCTTATGGTGACCCTATTAAGTTGCTGGTAATCAATATACATTCTAAGAGAACCATCTTTCTTCTTCACAAACAACACCGGTACACCCCAAAGTGATTGACTAGGCCTTATAAGATCCTTTCCCAACAAATCCCTCAATTGTTCTTTCAACTCCTTCAACTCGCCGGGGCCATACGGTAAGCGGGAATAAAAATGAATTGAGTATCAGGAAGGAGTTCTACGCCAAAATCTATTTTCCTTTCGGGAGGAACACTGGAAAGCTCATTGAGAAAGACATCAAGGAATTCATTAACCATTGGAACCGACTCTATGGGAAGGATTTTGGACTCAACATCTCTAACTCTCACAAGATGATAGAGACACCCTTTAGAAATCAATTTTTGGGCTTTAATGCAAGAAATAAATGTACCCGTGACCACCCCATCATAACTTTCCCACTCAAGGATGGGTTCATTAGGGAATTAGAATTTGACACTACGGGTTCTACAATCAATAGAAGCATAATATGCATAAACCAATCCATCCCAAGAATGACATCAAAATCCACCATATCTAATTCAACAAAATCACAAGGCAAGATTTTATGCAAAATAAAAATGGGATAATATCTATAGCCTATTCTAGCAATAATGGATGCACCAACGAGAGTAGATACTTCATAAGGCTCACACAATATTTTGGGGCTAACATGAAGCTTTTTGGCAACAAAAGGAGTAATAAAAGAAAGAGTGGCACCCAGGTCTATCAAAGCATACACATAAAAATCAAAAAACTTTAACATACTGGTGATGACATCGGATACCTCATCTACCCCTTGTCTCCTTTGGATGGCATAGAATCTATTTTGCCTTGAGGCACCTCTTTGTTGACCTCCTCTCCTGTTAGGACCTGGATTTGCACCTTGGCCCTATGGATGACCATCTGTACCCTTGTTTCAATTATTAGGAAAATTCATCACCTTATGACCCACTTTACCACAACCATAGCAAGCATCAGTATCCTTCAAACATGGGCCATTATGGCCTCTACCACATCTTTGGCACATAAGGTTAGGTACGACACCACCACTATCTTGGACCCTTAGGTTGTCATTAGCAAATCTTCTATTTAGGAGTATTAGAAGACCCTTGTCCTTGATGAAATTGGCTACCCTTAGGACTTTAGAACCTACATTCAAAATGGACCCTCTTGGCCTCACCACTTTTTCTCTTTCTCAACTTTTCCCCTTATAGTTATTCGCCATATGTCATGAGGCGGGAAAAATCCATATCGCTTACCAACATGGTGGTTCGGTACTCTTCATTGACCAAGTCGGACACTTCTGACACAAACTTGTTCATCCTAGACCTCGGCTCGGCCACAAATTGTGGAGCATACTTGGAGAGTTTGTTGAACTTAAGGACATACTCCCTCACACTCATGGACCCTT
This sequence comes from Solanum virginianum, assembly GCA_000787875.1. Taxonomy (NCBI): domain Eukaryota; kingdom Viridiplantae; phylum Streptophyta; class Magnoliopsida; order Solanales; family Solanaceae; genus Solanum; species Solanum virginianum. Next base: position 11,116 of record DF357642.1, on the reverse strand, counting down.
GCTTGAGGTTTATAAATTTTATCATTTTGGCCTCCCTTATCTCTATCAGAAAGAACTAGTTAATAAATGCCACCTTGAACTCTTCTCAAAGAATGACATTCTCATTCCCCTTCTCCACCTTCCATTGGGTGAACCAAATTTGAGCCATCCCCTTGAGTTAGTACGCTGCCAACTTCGCTTTCTCCTTCGATCTAACCCCCATAATAGACAATATTTTATACACTTCATCAATAAATTCTTGAGGATTCTCATCGACATTAGACCCATGGAATTCTGGTGGGTTTATTCTAGTAAATTTTCTCACCCTTGAGGCTGGGGTAGAAGCATGAGGAGCTTTGGCCCCTTGGTTGATTTGGTTGGCCATAGCATGAGCCAATATGATAATAGCATCCCAAAACTCTTCATAGGCCACTCCCCCATCTTGAGGAGAAGGAGGATGGGCATAGCTCCCCCCATCAAAGTGGTCAAGGTACATACTTCTCAACGTGGTAGATGGGCATAGTACCCCCTATCAAAGTGGTCAAGGTATATACCCCTCAACATAGTAGACGGGCATAGCATCCCCAATCAAAGTGGTTGATGCATGTCATCCCTTCAACAAGGTGTGGTCAACTTGCATCACTATAGATATTTTTTATGCATTCAATATATACATACAATCCTTTCATCATCATAGAGCCACTTACTTTGTAAACCATATTATAGGCTATCAACAATCCAAGAATTTGTGTCAAGATATTTTATCAAACACTTGGCCAGTGTGTAATACTAGTTCAAAATCATGCAATTCAAGAGTGAAATCATGTGAGAAAATTCAATGTAAATCAACCCACCAACATATAGTAAAACCCTCATGCAATATAGCTTGAAATCCCTTGTCAAAACTCATAATAGATTATAGTTTCATATCTCAAAACATGCTTAGTCACAATAGACAACTATCCATAGTATAAGCTTAAACTAGGTAGACATGTGTTTCCTGTTAACATTTCATAAAACTCTAACATAATTTATAATAATAATTCACAATGAGTAGTACCCATAAGTAATACATCTTTAAAATATGCAAGTTTCATAAAAAGGACGGTTGGGCACCATGGGTGAAAGGACCCAATGGTTGAAACTCACATACCTTAAATTTGGGAATTTCCTTGATGAAGATTTGAATGAGAACTTGAAGCTTGAATAAAGTTCTTAAGATATGGAAATAAGTTGGGATACTTGAATTTGAATAAAATATTTGTCTAAGTGTTAGAGAGGGTTTTAGGAGTGTCTTAAATGATATAGAATTGAAAAATGACTAAGTATAGGTGGATGTTTTTATGCATAGAAGGAGATGGACCCAATACCCCAATACCCCAAGGCTTTAGGTCGAAACTAAAAAATTAGGGAAAAAATAACACTGAGCAGTGCCCCTGGCGCATCACGGCCGGGGCGCGGATCATCTCTAGAATTCACAAATTTAGAAAATTAAATTTTTTGCTACAGGTGCTCAAAAATCGGTGTTATATGCATTTCCCACTTAATTTTTCCCTGGTCATAAATATTAAGTCAGATTTTTGATATCACGCACGGATTTTCAGATGTATAAAAAGTATGATTATGGGCATTTCCAAGGCACATTTTTGGAGACTTTTTGGGGCATTCCACTTCAGTAAAGGTTTAGTGGCATACAAAACCTGAGAGTGAGGCTACATTAGATGGATATGTGTGCCTAATAGCCCTAGGTTTCTAAGCTTCTAGGTATGTTTGTTATATCTTATTCAAGGACGAACATTATTTTTAGTAGTGGATGATGTAATGACCTCGAAAGTCATTTTTGACATTCTTGATAAAATTAAAATTTTGCCTTCCTAGAAAGTTGGCTTGGATCATTCTTGGTTGAGTCTTGAAGTTGGATTTTGAAAATCTTGTAAAAAAGTTGTAGTTTTACTAAAGAAAGAGGTTTTAAAGGCTTAAAGTTGGAAATTTAAAGTTTTGTGGTCATCTTGAGTTTTGGGTATCAAAATGAAATTTTGTAGATTCCATCAGCTTCGAAATGTAGAATTTGGTCTTGGAGAACAAATGGAACAAAATTTATAGTTAAAAAACAGAGATTTTAGGCCCAAAGTTACATTTTTAGTTGATTTTGGATCATAGTTTGACTTTGGTCAACATTCAAAGTTTGGAAGCTCAAATCGAAATTCTGATAGTTCTAGTGGTTAAATGGTCTCGTTGTAATTTTTAGAGTTTTTGTGGTCAGTTTGGGTACTTTGAGTTTAAACTAGTTTTTTTTAGTTTACGGGGTTCCGAACTGAGGAGGCCTCAAACTCAAATTCCAATGGTTTCATTGAGTCTGGAGCATTATTTGTAGTTGGCTTACATATTTGGTTTGTGTCTATCAAGTTCTAAACAAATCCCAAGGGTCCTTTCCCTAAATTTTGTGTTATGTTCTTTACTGTTATCTGGTGTGTAGGTGTGTTAGTACTCTACATTCGCGGGATTGTGATGAGTCCATATCTTGGACTTATTTTGGGGCTAGTTTCAAAAGAAATATTGTCCTTAGTGTGGTAGTATTTCCAATCTCTAACGAATATGCATGTGTTATGTCAGGAAATGGAATTAAAAGTGCACAAATGGACAATACTTGACAAACTTTGGAAAAAAAACAAAAGTGTCAAAAAATTGGAGAAATACGATATCGCCTACATATTCGATGATCTGCTAAACACTCAAAGAGACCACCTAGCATTGGAACATCCAAGGTTCAAGCCTAAGATAGGAAGGCGGTCAAAATCAACTCACCAAACATATTTGGTGTGCCTAAAGTTGTTGTACTCAAAGCCCCAAAACTATGACAAGAAGGTAATAAGATCATAACTTCGGCGAAATGCCGAACTATATCAGCGGAGTGAAGAACCATCACCATATTTTGTAGATAAACAAGCCTTAAAAGGATATAAGGAAAGTAATCAAGTACATATTTTGTGCATCATCAGAGTGCTCGACGATGGCCAACCTTGACCGTTGAATGGCAATTCATAGAACAAACTCTTATTCTTTTGCACGGACTATTTAAGAAAATTAGATAGTACAATATACATATCATTCTTCTTAGTTTTACAGAGAGAGTAGCATTACATAAAACATTCTTTCTTTAGAGTACAAAGGGTTGATGGGGTTTTGAAGCATTGGGGAAGTAAAACATGAGGAGATTTCCTGGTGTTAATCAACTTTTCTCTATTCAATCTTGTTATCTATGACTTCAGCTGCTATTTTTTGTATTGAATTTCTAATTTCTAGCATGAGTTGCTAAAACCCTCATGTTGGAGTGTGCTAATGATATGGGTTCTTGATTTATTTGTTGGGTCTTTCATATTTTGACTTATTTGTTGTTGATTTGAGTGAATTTACATCCATTCCTATGTTTAATCTATAGTTTCAAGGTTGCAAACTTGAGATTTAATTTAGATATCTAATTATTGCTCTAACTGGAGTGATTAGAGCATGGAGTAGATGTAATAGCTAGAAAACTTCTGGGGTTTGAGTTGAAGTCCATATCTATGGATTCAATGGCTAAAGTTTTAAAGGTTTTTCTTACACTTCTTAGTCTAAGTGTGTCCTCGGCAGTCCACGTATGATATCATAATTGAATTATATTAAACACTTATGTGTTGTGATTAAACATGGGTTACAAGTAACCTAACCTATTCACTCAATATTAACTCAATTAGTCAAGTGTTAAGACCCAGCAAGTGAATCAATTCCCATATTTTCACATCCCCAGCATCTTCCCTAACTTGTTGATCAATTTGTTATTAGATATTGAGTAGTTGAATCCTGATTCTAATTATTGCAAGCCCCCTAGATCCTACAATTGCTTAGTCCAATGAACCACTTCAATTTGTAAACCATGATTCCCTGTGGGATTCTACCCTAACCTCTAAAGTTAGGTTATTATGTTGATGACGACCGCCCTTGCTTTCTTTGAGTAGATGGGTTGAATGACAATCAAAAATGGCATCATTGTCAGGGAATCATTGAATTCATGACTAAAGTTTGTTGAGCTTTGTTCATGTAGTTAGAATTATTTTACTGCTTTCTTATTATTTTTGCTATGAAGAATAGGTGTTAAAATGGAAGATGAAAGAAGTGTTCGTGGTGATATCGTGGGAGATATAAATAGCCTCTAAAACATCAAATAAGACCAAATAAGTAGTGCGGGGACAATCCAGTTACCTTCTATAGCTGCAAATGTTGAATTCAAAATCACTAATATAATGCTACATTACTTCAACTTAGGGGATTATTCAAAGGATAAGCTTGTGAGGATCTCTATGAGCACCTTTGGACTTCATTGATGTCTTTTCACCATTTAAGTATTGGGGTGTTGCGCAAGAATAGATTGAGGGTTTTCCCTTTTTTATAATGGGACAAGTCATAAAGTGATTGGCTTAGCTTCCCCGAGGTTAAATTGCATCATGGGAAGAATTCCAGAATGAATTTCTCGAGAGATTCTTCCCTCCTTCACAAATGATCAAGCTAAGGAGGAGAATTGAAAATTTTAGAAGGGTTGATGATGAACCATTACATGAAGCTTGACAGCGATTTTTTGAAAATTTTTACTTTAGTGCCCAACTCATGGGATCCTTGATCATTTGTTGTTACAATACTTTTATGTAAGTTTAAGTATTGTTAACAAGAGTGTGGCTGATCGGTTAACATGAGGAGGGCTTATGAAGCAAACATTTGCGATGGCCTCAGAGTTTCTAGGTGAAGTAACCAAAATAAGCAAGGCATGGTACTCAAGATGATTATGTTTTTCTACAAAAGGGGGAGTATCTAGACAGCAGTTAGCTAAAGAGAAGGAGCGAGATGAGATCACAAAACGAATGATGAAGCAGCTGAATCTTATAACACAACATGTAGCTAAGGTTAACACGTTAATGTTGTACAAGTTGTAGGTATCTTTCCTTATGAATATAAGCCAAGTGAGGATGATCGTGAAGAAGAAGTGTGCTTCATTGGGAATCAAGTATGAGGTTCTCAGCTGGCCTTTCAATGGTCATCCGAGAATCAAGGTCAAAACGTTGGAAGTGGTTGGGCTAATGGTAGGTACATGAACCAATCTGTGAGTTGTCAAGGTGAAAGACAAGAGGGAAGTTATCTCACTTTAGACCAACAGTGTCTCAAGTCCGATAAGTTCCGGGTTGAGTAGATGTTTGCTCAAATTTTAAACAAGATGAAAGCTTCTATTAATATGCTAAATGAAATGAAATTTGGATTCTCCCAATTAAATCAAATAGTGTTATCTCATGCGACTTTAATCAAAAGCTTGGAAGCTTGTTTAGAATTGCTCTCCGCCCAACTACACAACAAAACAAGAAGCAATGATCAGATATGCATGGCTATCATTACTAGAAGTAGCAAAACTTTTGAATCTAGCATGGGATCCAAAACCCCTTTATTTAGGGAAAGAAAAGAGTGTGGGAGAAATGATGAGAAAATGATGAATGAGAGCAACAACACTTTTAGTAAATCAGAGAGTGCCTATAGTTCCAAATATGGGGGTAGAGTAATAGAGGCTAAAGAAGAATCGGTTGAAAAAGTAGCTAATCCTAAAAAGCTTTCCATGAGAGCTGAAACTTTTTTCTCAAAGGTAGGAAAAAAGAGGTGATGAAGCTAAGTTTTAGAAATTTCTATGCATCTTCAACTCCCTCATAATTAATATTCCATTAGTTGAGGTTCTCACAGAAATGCCAATATATGCACAATTCATGAAGAAGTTGGTGACTAAAAAGAGAGCCCTAGGATGTGAAATGATCAAAATTTCGCACAGCTGTAGAGCTATTTGAACAAGACATGTGGCTGCAAAGAAAGATGACCTGGGTGCATTCACAATACCATACACTATCAGAAGATTTGAATTTTGTAGATTCCTTTGTGATTTGGGGGCTAGTATAAATTTGATGCCTTGATGGTGTTTGAATAACTTGGTGTGAACACCCTAGCCCCAACAACCATGAAGTTGCTTGTGGCCGATCAGTCAATCAAAAGACTAGTCAAAATATTATATGATGTCTTGGTGAGAGTAAATAAGTTCATATTTTGAGTCAATTTCATCGTTCTTGATTGTGATATAGATATTGATGTGCCTATTATTTTGGGTTGACTATTTTTAGCCACTTGTTAGGCCTTGGTGGATGTTAAGAATGGATACCTAAACTCTAGGGTGAACGATGAAGAGGTAAGTTTCAATATTGGTAAAGCACTAAGAAGGCATGATGATTTTCAAGTAAATGTCATTATTGATATGGTGGATGGGGTTGTGTAGGGAGTTAGCTTACTTAAGAACCAACTCAATGGCAGAAATTATTTTGAATCATGAGAAGGCTAATGTGATCAATTGTGAGAAAGTAGTGGCTACATTGATGGGGGCTGGGAGTCACTCCAAAAATCTAGCCAAACTTGACATAGATTTGAAGAATCGCAAAATACACCAATAAGGCCAACTATTGAGGCACCACCAAAACTCGAGTTGAAAGAATTACCAAGCTATTTGAAATATGCCTTTTTGGTGAGAATGATATATTTCTAGTGATTGTAGCAGCAGGGCTACAAGAAGAGCAAACTAAAGCTCTTGTCAAGGTGTTTAAAAAGCATATGAAAGCTATTGGTTGGACGATCGCGGACATTGTGGGCATTCTTTCGGGAATCTGTACCCACAAAATTAAATTAGTTTAGGGCTACAAACCTAGTGTTGAGCATCAGGCTAAAATTAACCCGCTTATGCAAGAGGTAATCAAGAAGGAAATAAAAAATGGTTAGATATCGATATGATATACTCAATTGCATATAGCAATTGGGTAAAAAGGGAGGTAGGACTGTGGTTCCAAACAAAAAAGGGCAGCTTATTTTGACATGGTCAGTCATCGATTGGAGAATTTGTATAGACTATAGAAAGTTAAATGCCTTGATAGAAAATGATCACTTTCGTTACCCTTTTATGGATCAAATAATGGATAGGTTAGCTGTGAAGGGATGGTACTGTTTCCTTGATAGGTACTCCAGATAAAATTAGATATCTATCACCCCGGCAGATCAAGATAAAACTACTTTTACTTGCTTTTATGGTACATTCACTTTCAAAAGGATGTTATTTGGATTGTGTAATGCCCCAACTACATTTCATAGGTGTATGATGGCCATCTTTGCCAACATGGTTGAAGATTTAATGGAAGCATTTATGGATGACTTTTCAGTGGTGGGTGACACTTTCGATCAGTGTTTGAGTCATTTGGAAAAAGTGATACAGAGATATGTTGAAAAAAATTTAGTATTCAACTGGGAGTAGTGTCACTTCATAGTTAAAGAGGGAATTGCAATAGGCCAAAAATATTTTGGGAAAGGATTACAAGTTGATCAAGCCAAAGTTGAGGTCAATGCATGCTTGAAATCATTTGAAACTCTCAAATAGAAATTGATTGAAACTATAGTGATAATCTCTCTAGATTGGTCTAAACTATTCGAGATGATGTATGAAGTAAGTGGTGTGACTCTTAGGGCGGTGCTAGGCCGACAAGTTGGGAAACATTTTCAACCAATTTATTATGCTGGGAAGATATTGAATACAGCCCAGAAAAATTGACCAGTGATAGAGTAAAAGCTATTACCTGTAGTATATGCCTTTGAAAAGTTTTGTACGTATCTCTTAGGCACAAGGGTTGTATTCCACACTGATCATGCAGTACTTCTCTATCTTATAGAGAAAAAGGATTATAAACCAAGGCTTATTTAATGGGTATTATGGTTGTAGGAGTTTGATTTTAAGGTGAGAGATAAGAAAGACTGCGAGAATCAAGTGGCTAATTATTTGTCAAGACTTGAATCACCAAGTTTTATTGCCAAGGAGAAGGACATATCCGACAAATTTCCTGATGAAACAATGATGAGAGTAGCCACAATTGCTACTCCTTGGTATGAGGATTTTGCAAATTACATAGAGTGTGGCATCGTCCTGGATTTTTTAACCCCCACCAAAGGAGGAAGTGTTTGCATGATGTAAAGAATTACTGTTGGGATGAACCCCATCTCTTTAAATAGTGTATGAATAACATAGTCCGAATATGTGTCCCAGAGTCAAAAAAGGAGGCTATTCTAGAATAATATCATTCATACGTTGGTGGTGGTCATCATGAGGGAATAAGGACTGCATCTAAGGTGCTTCAACATGGCTATTATTGACCAACCTTACATAAAGTTGCTTATCAATTTGCCAAGGCTTACCTAAAGTGCCAGCTACAAGCGAGCATCTTCAGAAGGCATAAATTCCTATTAACACTAATTTTAGAATTGGAAGTATTCAATGTGTGAAGGGTGGACTTCATGGGGCCATTCACAATCTCCTTTCATAACAAATATATCTTGTTAGTTGTTGACCATGTCTCAAAGTGGGTCAAAACTATGGCCTTACCAACTAATGACGGCAAGGGAGTAGTGCAGTTTTTGAAAAGAAATATCCTTACTCACTTTAGTACTCTTCGAGCCATCATTACAGACGGTAGATCCTATTTTTGCAACATAATGTTATGGACATTATTACATAAGTATGGCACAAAGGACAAGGTAACATGCCCATATCATCTACAAACAAATGGGCAGGTGGAGGTCTCGAATAGAGAGATAAAAATGATTTTGGCAAAGAAAATAAATGAAAGTTGAAGTGATTGGTAGCCAAGCTTGATGACGCATTATGGGCCTACCGTATATCTTACAAGGCTCCTATTGGAATGTCCCCTTATCAACTTATGCTGAGGAAGGCTTGCACTTGCTTGTCGAATTAGAGCATCGAGATTTATGGGCCCTCAAGAAACTCAACTTTAAATCTGATGAGAGTCTATAAGCCTGGCTTACCCAACCCCATCTGCTTGATGAATTTAGGTTGAAAGCCTATGAAAGTTCAACATTATATAAAGAGAAGATGAAAAGGTGGCATAACCTAAAGAGCCTTAAGAGAGAAATTGGTGAGGGGGATACAGTGATGCTTTATAATTCTAGAATATGATTGTTCCCCAGGAAACTGAAATCAAAATGGTCTGGACCTTTTAAGGTCGCTAAAGTACTTACAAATGGGGTAATAGAAGTTGGAAATTTCAAGGGGAGAGATTTAAAGTGAATGGGCAGAGGCTTAAAAAGTACTATTGCAAACCACCTGATATCCGGACAGTTAGTGTCATGTACGTGGAAGATACTAGAACTTGTAATGGACATCGTCATGTAGCGAAGTAAGCTCAGGTGCTTCTTCAGAGGCAACCCAAGTATTATTGGGATTATAATAACGTGGGTTGATAGTTACAGGTGGTGAACTTAAGATTTGAAGCAAGAGAGGGAAGGGCAATGGTATGTCAAAGGTCGGCGAACCGCCGATTGCACTTGGAAAACTCGACTTTGATCACATCTTGAATCATATAATGATATGGGGGTTGCTTTTAATTTAGCATTCCCATGTGCAAATCGGTGTACTACCTAGTAGAAAGGGTGATATGTTATTTTCCCACCATCAAGGGCAGCAATTGGCACCTTGAGTCGTTGTCAATTTAGACGATCTCCATTGGACTTTGGGGTAACACTGGATTAAAATGGTGATCGTCATTGAGACCGCACATTTATATGCCAAAAGTACTTTAGGCTGCTAAAGAATTAGGCAAGCTCCATGGACATTCGGCATAACGCTGAGTGGAAATAGCAGTCTCAAATTTGACAGCTTTTTAAGGACAAATGCTGAAGATGAGACACTACAAGTTTGAGCGATCATGTAGTTACTCGGTGTATCGCCGAGTAAGTTTGCTGGTACACAATCTCACTGCATTTGATCCATGGAAAGTGTCCTAAATAAGGTAAGAAAGGGTGACCTTGGGTACACTGGGTGCATCATCGAATGTGCTCTATAGAAATGAATAGTGACATGAAAGTTGAAGTGTCTCATTCTTCACCATTAGTGCCTATTAATGTACCTTTCCCTCTTCACTTTCCCATCCACTCTCTTCTTGAAGAACCATCCACACACTTCCTTAGGTTCTCTTTGATTTTTTTTCATTTTCTTTGGGATTAATGCAATTTCATGCTTCACTATCTTTGTCATTTCTATTATCCACATATGGTGCTTCAAGTATGTTACTTGATTTTACTCTAGCTTAGTGCTATCATGAAATTTGACTTAAAGGGTAACACTATGTTCTGGAACTTGTTGAACTTCTTGAATATTGATAAGTTAAGCTCCTAGAACCTTGGATTGTGATTTGTTTGAACTGAAAAATGTTGTGGTCATTAGTTAAAATGGTTTGCTCTATGTATTTCTGGGTGAAGTCTAAGTAACCCATAGATGTGATTGTGTGACTTTGACTTGCCTGATGATAGATTATGAGACGTTATTCATAAGGGTAAGTCGTCACTCGACCAAAATCATGCTAATGTACTAGTTGAGGGTTTCAAAGAGGATTGAGCAATGTTGGGGTTAGGTGGGGGTTAGGTGCTTTTTTAACTATATACTCATCATTACTATTTATTTTTGTCCTATGCTCTGATATCAATGTTGGGGTTAGGTGGGGGTTAGGTGCGGTATTAAGGTTCATTTTTATTTTATGTGGAGTAATAATTTTCTGAGTCATATAGTAGGTCTACATAGCTAATATTTTCGTCTAGGTTTCATAAAACTATGTTTATATCGTCATACCAAGATTGGTTAATTTATTTATTTATTTCTTCTTCTTTGTATTCGACTATTTTTTCCATATTATTTTTTTATTCCTATTTTTAGTAGATCTTTTAATATGTAAAAGATAAGTATTTTATGGTTATTATCAAAATAATTATTATCTGAGGCTGCTGAGGGTATATATGTATTCATCTTTTTCATTTTTGCTTAGTTTTAATTAAACATTCCTGCTTTCCATATTTTATGTGGTCTACTTATGATAGCTTGTTATTAACTAAGGTATTCATTTTCTTATGATTTGGTCACTACTAGCATCGTACTTTTCCAGGATATTATCTTCCTAAACAATGCCTCAACAATTTGATACTTGCCCTATTAATGGCTCTCCTCGCCTTTCTCGGCTTTTCCACTCTGGATGGCTTA
>DF357643.1:132339-142610 GCA_000787875.1 Solanum virginianum | reverse complement strand
CTTAATGGCTTTAATTTATCTAGCATCCTTAGCAACTTCCTTGAAGGTCTGTGGTTCAACTAAAGAGAAGAATTTTGAGAGGAAATCTTGATACTTAGCACTAGTTCTGAAATATGATAGATAGTCAGACAATGGATATAAGTTGGTGTTGCAATTTGTCTTGGTTTGGCTTTCCAACATAATCCTTCATCTATATGGGTTGTCTAGATGTCCTTTTTGAAGTCTTTGTACAGTTGTACTTCTACTAGTCTTTGTTATATCTCTCATTTTTTGTGGCAGAATAATCAACAGGATCATTATATGCAACTTGTTGTATGTCCTGATGCAATACATAAATTCTGATTTCATGTGGTATTGTAGATCTGAGGGTGAATAAGGCACATTTTAAGATAGAATGTCATCATTTGTATGTGAGGAGATAGGTGTATCATCATTTGTACTATTACTCGGAATAGGTAGTAGAGATGGTGAGTTTACAAGTAGAATTGAAAACTCACTCCCATTGTCAGATCTTAACACCTTGATCATCTTTCCAAACTGATTTTTCACCATAAACAGATATTGTTTAAGCATGACAATCACCTCAGACTTTAATTGCACAAGTAAACCCAAGTAAATCTGGAATGACCATCTACTATGGTAAAAAAAATAATAGTACCTTTTATCATAAGTTGGTACTTTATAAGGGCTCCAAAGATCCATGTGTATAGGACGAAAAGGAAAACCAGATCTAGAAGTACTTATTGGAAATTGCAATATAGTTTGCTTTGTCAATGGACATATTTGGCAATTATTATCTGTAGCATGACTAGTGTACTTTTTCCTTTTTAGATATATTCACATTAATACTCTCTTTTAGTAATTTCTTATTTGCAGTAAAGTGGTGTATGACTTTAGAATCAATGATCCAAGCATCTAGCTGATTATGAGATATAGACATCATACAAGTAAGAATACATGCTATATTGGCATGGTGCTCTCCTGACTCTTTGCTTAGCAAGCTTAGAATCTGCCTATATTGTTCATCATTAAAAGGACTGTAAAATTGTCCTTGTCTTTCACAGTGACCTTCTCCAGTGCTCTTGGATGATGATGCAACATCAGTGTGGTTGACAAATGGTTGTTCTCTTCTCCAGTTATTAGAGTTACTTGCACCTTTTCTCCATTCTTTTGTGTTACGATTATACTTCCAGCCTTCTAAATTATTCCCTTCTCCATGTGGCTTTCTAGGTGGATAACCAAAAAGCTTGTAGCCATTCGCTCTTGTGTGGCCTTTTTTTCCTTACAATAATCACATTGCTCAAAGTGTTTCCTTCCTTTGAAGCCTCTACCTCTTCCAGCTTGTTTTGACACATTGTTTAATTAAATTGCCAATGACTCTGCCTTTTTAGGTATTTTTATTTTTTTTTCCATCACATTTGTTGCTGCAACTTGCTGGCTTTCATCCTGAATGATCATAGCATACGCTTGATTTAAGGTTGGTGCTACATACTTCATAAGGATTTATCTTCTAGCTTGATCATATGATTTACACACCGATAAACAGGACTCTACTAGACACGGTCTATGGACACTCTGAGGATAAATTGCTCTGATAGCACTTCTGTCACGATCCAACCTATGGGCCGTGACTGGTACCCGATAGGGGCACCCAGACAACATGACCACTCTGAGGATGAATCGCTCTGATACCACTTCTGTCATGACCCAACCTATGGGTCGTGACTAGTACCCGATTGGGGCACTCAAACACCACTGCTAAGCCAAAATCTAACTATAATGACTAACTCATTTACGGAAATTTTGGCAGAGTTTCCTCTGTTTTACTGATGACCCACCTGCATACAGAAACATCCCAGCATATAGTACGAGTATATATATATGCGGGCCGACAAGGTCACCGTTGCGGTTAAACCGCACAACATACACATCATACGTACATAATATACAAACTGACATGTCCCACACTCACAGGAGTCCACAGACCTCTATATAAACAGGCTAAATCAAAAGACGGGACAGGGCCCCATCGTACCCTCAAAAGAACATAGTACAAAATAAAGAAACAATGTATATACCAAATAGTTGCTACGAAGCAAAGGAGCTCTTCAAAAGTTAGACAAGGATCCTAAGCTGGCGGCCTGCTACTCTGAGCGTCTGTACCTGTGGACATGAAATGCAGCCTCCCAAAGCAAAGGAGATCAATACGAAATACGTACGAATATGTAAAGCAGAAAGTACAAACTGTAAACGAGAGTAATAATCCAAACAGAGGTATAAAAGGTCAAACTCATATGCAAATATCAATGGAATATTTTTTTATCTTTTTAAAATATCAAACTGATGCCTAACGGACCGGAAAGATGGCGACCTCCAAACTCGCGCCATATCACAGCATCACACCAGAAAGTTTAAATCCTGAAATCTTCTAAATTCTTTTAAAATTGTGAAAATTTCAAGAAAGAGATCTTACAAACCATTATGAATGTTGTAAAATAGCTTTTACGATCATTCGGCCTTCATGTCAAAATTACGGATGTTTATCTTTTTCCCACAGTAAATGTGGCATGAAGCCACCAAACCAAAGGTCCAATCTCACCATATCACCAACTAAGCGAAGCCGACCCTTGGGCCGAGCCGACCTCGCTGTATCCAACCAACTTTAGAATATATAGATATATAGTATAGTACATACGACAACAACCTGCCCGAAAAACAAAAGGCTTTACATACCTCTCTTTATTCGCCAAATTAACTCCAACATCAAGCCAATCCAAATTACTCTTCCGGACGCCCAACGTCTACAAATATCACAATAGCGTTCATAATTAGTTATAATCTTTTACGGGCCTTAAATCCCAAGTTTTGCTCCCAATTTTATAAAAATTTCACTAGCACTTCCCCTTATTATGGACCACCCCGAGAATCCATCTCGGCTCTAATTCATCATCAACAACAACAACAACCCAACAACCAACAATGAATCTTTCTAAGGCCATAACCGCACAAAAATTTACTAAAAAACTTCGTTTTCGTCACAAATGTAAAACAGGGCATCATACATTTTATATACCTATTTACCATATTCAAGCACTCTCTATATACTCCAAGAACCATATTACATCACTCAAGCGCTCAACATAAACTTCCAACGTTAAAACGTAATATTTACCTTCATACAAGAAGACCAGTTCGACCATCTCCTTGTATATATATACAAACAATTTTCAATACTTTTTTTTCCCCACAAGGATCATTTTTCATGCCAATTAAACACAATCACATGGTTTAACTTGTATATATATACAAACAATTTTCAATACTTCTTTTACCCCACAAGAATCATTTTTCATGCCAATTAAACACAATCACATGGTTTAAGACAATATACCTTCATATACATACTCATCCCCAATTTCGAACCCAACTTCCAAACTCACAATTCAAACTAACAAGCAATCTTTCACGGTTTTTCTTTCAATTTAATACACCCCAACACACATACAAGCTTTAAATTCAACTAAAACAAGATAAAAATCAACATACCTTATAATACTCTTTTTTCTTTCAATTTAATACACCCCAACACACATACAAGCTTTAAATTCAACTAAAACAAGATAAAAATCAACATACCTTATTACTCTTTTAAGAAATTCAAATCGCCCAATCCGCAAAATGAGGTATTTTCTTGACCAACCAACACTTCCACATTACTTGGGGGACTCAATATACTAGGCTTGTAGCGTCAAAATAATTGAAAGATCGAAAAATGCAATTTTTCTTGGTTTATTGTAGCAACACGTATGGGTGTACAACTGAGAAGGTTTTTGTTGTTCTAAAAATTGGCTAAGTATTTGGGATATTGATCTTGTCCCTCTAATATACATATGTGTGTATATATATATAAGACACCTTCCCAAGTGGCCAAGTGTGCAATACTTGGCCCAATGGGAAGGCTATACACTTTAAGATGGGACCATCTTTTAATTCTTAGAAATTCAAGTCTTGGGATATACACTTTGGTCCCTAAACTTTTTGTATGTGAACTAATTGAGGAAACATAAATCCTATTCACCAAGTTTTAAAAATTCCACTTGAGTTCTCAAACTTTTTTTCAGAAATACTCTTAAGTCCGAAATTTCATAATGGTTCCAATATACTACAATATGGGTTCTAACAGCATTATTTTATGATGCAGATTCAGTAGACAGAGGACTTCGGCAGTCAAATCGTTGAGGTTCATAGACTTTTAGCCAGAGATTTGGCGAGTCCTCCCTTGCATTCGGATGATGTCTTTATTTCCTTTTCTTATTGCTTTGAGTTATTCTGAGTTTGTGGTAGTCATGGCCTGTCATGGTACCATCCTATACTTATAGAAATAGAGGCTTCATAGACATAGAGACATGATGGGTTGATGTCGGGGTTCTTTCCCCCTTTGCTTTTTTATTGACTATCTTTATTTCTATTTTATGTGATGGCCAGAAATAACTAGTCTTGTGGCCTATGACATTTATTTTTAATGTCGATGTGATGAGGTAGAGTAGCCTACTGATAGGTATTTGTCATATATCTAATGTCTTTCGCTAATCAATTGATTAAATGAATGTAATGAGGCAAAGTAGTTCATTTGGGGACTAGCAATAGTCTCGTAGTGCCAATTACGTCTAGGGTACCCCCTCGGGGCATGACACCTCCATCCTCGGACCAACCACCATCCTAGCCTAATCTATAATTACGAAAGTGATGGAATTGCCTGATTCCCATTCCGAGACCGTTTGCTAGGGTTTTATCAGAAAAATCTCATTTTCACATTTATAACTTCTCGCTATCTCGAAAAACCACATAACTCCCAACCAATTCACCTAATAACCTACCAGACAGTCCCCACAAGTCATAAATGGTCTGAGGTGACCGTACCAAAGCTTAAAATAGTAGAAATATTACAGAAACACAAAATTGACTCAAAGGGTCATTATAGGATTTTTGTCTTTTTTTCGTTAATCTTTCAAAAAATTTAAGTTTGTTATATTAGAAATTCCTAATTTTTTTAACTTCTGTAAATGTTTTATACTTCCTCTGTCTCATTTTGTGTAGCACTATTTGACTTGGCACGATGTTTAAAAAAAGAAAGACTTTTGAAACTTATAGTTTAAAGAAATTTTTAGATATTTGTGTTATTGTAAATCATTTTATTAAGGGTATAAGAGAAATTTCAAAGTTAAAATATTTCTAATTATAGTAAAGTGACTCTTTTGAGGACAAACTAAAAAGGAAAAGTTGCCATATAAAATGGACAGAAAATATAATTAAACCAAATGTCCATATTAAAACTAGTAATAGTGGATGATATATCATATAATTAATGAGTTCAATCAATATCAATACTTTTGACATGAAATATATAAATATATATCATTGCTATAAAAGTTAAGAATTAATTTCAATTCGAACCAATAATTTCAAAAGCTTGATAGGTTTAATGATATAAATATAAAAGTCAAATCAATTATATTTATATCTTAAATTTAGTTTTTAAATTTTTTATAATAATACACCAATACTTTTAAAATTTTGAATACATGTCTATGTTCCATCAAAAGATAACGAGGGTAGATTCGAGAAAATTGGGCAAGAGGTAACAAATAAGTCTTGAAATTAAAATTGGTGACAAGTTTGACCAATCTAAGTCAACTTTTCTTTGAGGTGTAAAATATAATTTTTAAAACTTTTAAACTTTTAAACTTTTAAAATTATATAAATAACCCAAACCCATAATAAGTGGCTTTTTAAAAATAGATCCTAAAGTTTTTATTTTTACACTTTTACTTGAATTTTTATGAAAATCTAATTTCTAAAAAGAAATTAAAATAAGTCTTTTCATCTTCTCATCTATCCGTGCATTCCCCACCCCCACCCCTTCTCCTCCTCCTCCTCCTCCTCGTTGTTATTGTTCTTCTTCTTCTTCTTCTTTGTTTTGTTATTCTATTGTTGGTGTTGGTATTGATTTTGCAGTTCACTTTGAATTCTTATTTCAACAATTAAAAAGAGAAATTTTTCAAACTTTAGACTAAATTTTGTTCTTGCGGCTTTAAAAATTACTTAAAAGGTAATTTTAAATCTTTTGACAAGTAAGTAGTGTGATTTTATGTGTATTATTCATCTAAAAAATTAATTTTTATATAGCAATTGTTATAATTATTTCAGCAATTGTTGCGGTATATATTGAAATAAATATAATAATTGTAGAAATAGTTTCAACAGCTGCTGAATAATTTATTCAACTATTGGTGTTAGTTGTTTTAACGACTAGTGTAGTAGACATCGATTATCGAATTTATTCAACAACTGCTGAAATATTTATAGCAGTTGTTGTAACAAATTTCAGCAGTTGCTACGAAAAATACAGCAACCAGCTTATATTTGTTATAGCAAATTCAACTAAGATTATTGTCCAATCTTGATTTTATTCTTAAAACAGATCAAGACCGTCTTGTTTATCATTAATTATGAGTAATATAATCAATTAACGATCAATATATTGATTTTAATTTGATTGCATGTGACATTGTTTAATTAATCATCTAATATCTCAAATTAATGTCCTCGTTGGATAAGATTGCTATCAAATGCAGTTTTTATGTACGAATTGAACCAACATTGCTATATTTGTTATTGACTATGAGTGCTACAATCAATTAATGACCAACACTGCTATATTTGTCATTGACTATGATTGTGAGATAAAAAGAGTATTATTCGTCTAATTTAAGAACAAAATCTAGATTTGATAGTAATCTTATATAATGAGACAGTAATTTGAGATATTAGACAATCAGTTTAGTAAGTATTCGTATGTAATCAACTTATAATGAAATATTCATTATAAGTTGATTACATATGAATTCTTACTGAACTGATTGTCTCATTGTATATAATGAATACATTAATTACTAATTGATGGTAGCACACATAGTCAATTCATACTTAAAAATTACATTTGATAGCAGTTTATCTAATGAGACATTAATTTGAGATATCAAATAATTAATCAAGCAAATTCACATGTAATCAAATTAAAATAAATATATTGACCATTAATTGATTATATTATTCATACTCAATGATAAACAAGATGGTATTGATCTATTTTAAGAATAAAATCAAGATTGGATTGTAATCTTAGTTGAATTCGTAAATATTTCAGCAATTATTAAATAAATGTAGCAAATGTTGTAAATATTTCAGCAGTTGTTGAATAAATTTAGCAATTGTTATAAATATTTCAACAGTTGTTGTATAAATTCAGCAATTGTTGTAAATTTATTCAGCAACTGTTGAAACTATTTCAACAATTGTTGAAACTATTTCAACAATTGTTGTATTTATTTCAATATATATCGTAACAATTGCTGAAAACCGTACAGTAATAGTAAGCACAATAATATAAAAATCAAATTTTTAGATGAATAATACACATAAAATCAAACTATTTACTTGTCAAAAAAATTTAAATTACCTTTTAAGTAATTTCTAAAGCCGCACGAACAAAATTTCTAAAATTTAAAAATTTTCTCTTTTTATTTCTTTTATAAAAACATGGGTTAAAATATAAAAATAAAAACTTGAGGACCTATTTAAAAAAAGTCACAAGTTTAACTAGAAATTTATCACCTACACTTAATATTTAAAACTAAAACCACTCTTTTTAAATTTTCACTCTCTTTTGTCACCCTTAATTCATTAGCCCGGGCAGATTCCCTAATCGACAAAAAGAAGGTGTCTAAACTGACCAGAAAGAAATATTTAAAAAAACAAAAAACAAAAACCAAAGGAAGTCTTTAAGAATGTTCTAGGACAAACAAGTTGTGAAACATTTGAGTGTAACTCATCATCCAGATAGGCGACAGGGTGTAATTAAAAGCACAGGTCATCAACCAATTAAATTAAATAAAAGAAACACAAAAAAAGTAAACAATAAAAAAGCAATGAGTTGGTTAATCTTAAGCCTACAATCATTTTTTACCCTCTCTTACTCGTCTCTCTCTCTATATATATTCAATTCCACAGATAAACATGTACAATTCGCCTCTCTTCATTTTTTACCCGCTCTTACTCGCCTCTCTCCTCTTTCTCCCAATTTCGCTTACCAGATATACAAATATAAATGTATACCAGTTATACTATATAATTATTTGATAGATATACACATACAATTTGATAAATATACATCTACAATTCGTCTCTCTTGACTATCTCCCGATCCCACTCGCCTCTCAGCTCCTTCTCTCGATCTCGCTCACCTCTCTCCTATAAATATAAATTGTGACTTTAGCAAACTATAGCTAGTTTTTACCTTATTATATTTCAAATATTTGCTCTTTTTAAAAAAATCCTCATTTTAATTTACCCTCGAGCAAAAAGGATATTTTAGCATTTTCTCATTTTTATATCAACCTAATAGATATATTTAATGACTTATATAAGCTTATCTTTTGATATAATTTTTAATAATATAATGACTCAGTGAAGTATTGCAGACTTTTTATTCTTTCCATGTGCAAAAATGTGAGTCTTGATCTTCACGGCTCATCTCTGCTCTACAAGACAGATTACCAATCCAATTATCATATTGTCAACCCTTTTATCTTAACTAGCTTTGAATAATATCTGCTAATACATTTTTTTATTGAATAATTAAATGTTTACTTGCTGTCTATTAGTATATGATTGTACTTATTAATTATTTGTCCTAAAAGTTTTTTGTTTAATATAAGATAATCTCATCACGGTCTAGTGCTATGGACTTGCTTCTTCCTTAACAAGAGATCTCGAGTTCTAGCCTTGATATGAAATTTTTTTTGATAGAAAGTGTTTCCCCTCAAATGAGGTCCTACGCAACACAAATTCAAAATAGTCCAACTCCAATAGGATACGTGACAATGAATAAAAAATAAAACAAATAAAATAAAATGACGTCACCACGAACTTGCGATGTGTTTCTCTTTCTAATTTTGGAACACAGTACATTTTGTATATTATGTTATATTTTAAAAAATAGTAAAAGTTTGAGTTTACTACGAACTTGTGGGTATGTGAACCGCTACAAAAAGACAGTCTAAATGATGTGATTAGTATAACTAGATCAAGAGTCATATGTTTAAATTATTTTAATTTTTTAAGTTTTTTATCTGAAACTATCACCCAATAGTTAACAAAACATATCTTAATTAATTTCTGATAATGTTTGTGAACCCTATCTTTTGTTTAAAAATTCTACCACTTGAAAAAGTTATTTTACTATAGCAAATCTAAATAAATCATTATTAGGTTAAAAGTTAAAATTATCTTCTTAAATATTAATTTATACTAACTGTGATATTCACCATCTTCACATTCTTAATCGTTACCTGTATCTCGACCTCGCTACCAGCCTCCCACCCCCTTTCCAACAAAAAAAATTTTAAATTTATTATTGAAAGTTTTTTTTATATTTTTACCCCACCCTGACCTTGACCCCTCCTACCGCACCCTCCATACAAAAATAATTATTTTTCAAAAAATTTTTAATCTTAGTTTGAAATTTAGGTCTCGAGTCGGATATGGTCAGATTCTGGTTTAAAAGTCGAGATTGAGTCTTAACTTGATAGTCGAATACCAATTCAAAAGTCAAATATTGAATTGAAAATCAAGTAGGATTTTACATGGGGTGTCGAATGTTGGAACCGGATCTTGATTTGAAAGTTGGGTCTTGATTTAAGTATTAGGTTGGATCTCGAATTAATCAATCGTGTTTAGGTTCAAATGTTGGAGTCAAGTCCTAAATCGAGTCTCAAGATTAGATTTTAAATCGAACATCAGGGTCATGTCTCGATTTAAGTGCAAAGTCAGAGTTGAGTCCAAGTTCAAATGTTAGGTCTTGGGCGAGGGTCAATGTAGGTCTTGGGTCTCGAAGTTGAATTTTATATTGATCATTGAAGTTAGGTCCTAGTTCTCGGGGTCAAATTTCATATTAATCATCGGGGTCGTATCTCAGTGCGAGTGCTGGTGTTGGGGTTGAAGTTTAATTTAAATTGCTGAATTAGGATAATGTTCTGAATTAGGTGTCAATAATGGGGTCGAGTTTCAATTCGAATGTCGAATATCGAATCTCGAGCCAGGATCAAATCTCGAATTATCGGTCCTAGTTCGATTGTCAGGTCTTGGGTCAGAATTTTGAGATCAACTCCCAAATCAGGGATTGAGATCAGATCCCTTGACTATCTCCCGCA
>DF357643.1:82298-132287 GCA_000787875.1 Solanum virginianum | reverse complement strand
CCACATATTTCAATATTAAAAATTATTTTTCTATAAAATAATATTTACTTTCTAGCCAAAAATAAACCTGCAAAACATTTTCCATCAAAAACATTTTTTTTTTCTACCACACACACCCTCAGTTATACCATATAACTGGACTCCAAATAATGAAGCTAGCTTGTTTAATAGTCCAAAATTCAAATAGTTATTAAGTCATCTTAAACTCCAAAGCTCATGTCGATTCTCAAATGAGGTAGCCATACTAAGGATTCATCACTGGCTGCACAATGTTTTCAACATGACCACTGAAGCAGATAATAGAGTTGCGGTTTTCTCAAGAAGAATGTAATGAGCCTCTTCATATATTCAAACAATCTCAGTCCAAAATAGTTGTTTTTCAAGAAGAACAGATGCTACTTCGATCTTGTCCCAAATATCTTTGTGTATCTCTCCTAATATGTCTACGCATTCACGTCATTATTTCATGACAAAGGTAATATTTAAAGAAAATAATAAATCTTTTTTGATTTGCTAAAATTGATAAATAAAAAAGTAAACTATTCCTAATATAAGCTAAGAACAAGTAAATTGAAACAAGCTAGTACATAACTAAAAAACTTCTAAGTTAGAAATGCAAATTTAGTACAAACTTGATTTCAATACATCACATTTTCACAACATTGAGGATATGGATAAAGAAAAAAAAAACCTTACAATCTTTTAGATATCAACTTTTGTCCAATATTAATGAACCCTTGATTTACAAAGAAATTGTAAAGAATCAAATACGAAAACCATAAAAGACTAAGAAGAAAGCTAAGGTGGAAACCAAAGCAATTGCTTCAAAAAGAGAGGCAATCTTGAATAAAAATGAGTCAACAAACCAATTGCCCAATCTGTATAGTCTTTCCTTCTTCCTCAAACACGAATTCTTGAATCTCAACCTCAATGACGATGATGTCTTATTATTACAATTATTTTCGTCTCTCGATATCATTTCCCCTTGAGAAGTACTAAGACTTTTATGTGCACCAATATTGTTCTTGTTCAACCTCCTGAATGAGAACAAGTAACTGCTCGCTTTCATGTTTAAATAAACAAGAACTCACACGACAATGATTTCAAATATTTGATTGACCTATGGGATTGAATGTGATTGTTTCTAGAAATAGAGGAGTTTGGTGAGCCAATGAGGTGTTTTCTAGACCTATATATATAAGGTTGTGGAATAAAAGTATTTATGAAAAAGTCAAAAGTGGTGGCTAGAGTCTAGAAGAAAATGTATATATGAATCACTTGTGGTATCTCTTAGTTGGAATAAGTCCACTTAGGAAGAGGGAGTGACATCCAAGAAATTAGTAATTACGTAAAAAGATAGATACGTAATTGGCATTATTATTTTAGGCAGCTCATTTGAAGTGGACTCTTTCCCCTCCTTTAAAGTTTCAGAATTAATAATTTATAAACGTTAAATAAATATTGATTTTGAGCCAAATTTATATGCTGTCAACTTTATATTTGCCTTTGCATCAATATTTTGACATTGTGTAAATTAATTTACTGTTATTCTATTTGCTGTTGCTCAAATAGGCAAGATATATATTTACTTGATATATCAAATTAAAGTTTAATTTTTGTGTATATTATAATGATAGTATAATTTTTTTAACAGTATCAAGTTATCTAGAATATAGTTATAAATAACTTTTCATAAAAAGTGAGATTTTTTAATGTTGAAAATAAAATAATTTGTTTACGATGATAAATAAATAAAGATTATAACTTCAACGGATATTAACTAGTATACTAAATTCCATCAAAAGCTACATGTCCAAAACACTGTAAACGATGATTAAATCTGTTAGTTATGTCTGAATTTAGTTGGGATGTATAGTGTACAACATTATTTACTCCCTCCGTTTTATATTATATGTCACTTTTTGATTTTTGAGAGTTAAACTAATTTATCTTTGACCATCAAATTTTCGTATATGTTTTAAATATTTTGAATTATCAATTATCGTGATTTGTGGTACTTTTCATGTAGTTTGAAAATATATAAATTTCATTTCAAAAAATTTGAAGATTTCATGCGCAAATTCTCAGTTAAATTCAAACTGTTTGACTCTTGAAAAATGAAAAGTGACATATAATATGAAACGGAGAGAGTATTTTTTTTTTGTTTTTACCTTTTTCTTAATTTAATTTAATTTGATTGCTACACACTCTTTTATCAAAAAAAGAATTTCTCTTTCCTTTTTAATAAGTCATTGACTTCAACTTTCTAAATATTATGTTTAACATCACAAGTACATTCTATACATCATTAATTTAAAATCACAAGATTTCGATGGCTACTAAATAATCTCTTTTTACTTTCTCAATAATAAAGCCTGTTTTCATTTCGTAGAAGTCCCTGGCAGAGGAAAGAGCTGTAGGTAAAGGTCCCCTTTGTTCTGATACATTCAACTTATTATCAAACAATTTGAATGACCAATTGAATTCTAAAATGTAAAATTAATCGTAATTTTATTTTTTATATTTTCAAAAAAGGTAATCAAAGCAGCCTCTTTGTAATGAGGATATAATGCGTGCACCTTTTTATTCCAAAGAACAAGCTAGCTAGAAATTGCAGAATCTCAAGGCTGGGAATCATTATATTTTTCCACTATGAAATGGAGTAGCATTTTAACTCCCAAAAGGAGCATGTTAAGTTTGAAAAAAAAAATAATTAAAAAAAAGAAGTATGAGAATAATTCTTTTTGTGATGCATGGAGCCTTACCAGATACATGTTATTATCGATATTCTTCTTAAACAAATGTATCATTTACATGATAGTTATTTCTTTCAGAATGTTCAGACTAATATACAAGTAATAAAGTACATAATCAAGCATCTTTCTCACGAGAAATATTATTTCAGGGTAATCACGTTGAATTTTTCAACTAACGTGACCAATTAATTTGTTTGAGTTATGTAGTAATCAATAAATCTAACTTTACTCATGAAAACTTTTTGTCACGATTCTAAATTGGGTGTGGTGACACTTGCCTTTACCCCACAAGACAAATCAACCTAAATCAAGAAAATAACTAAATAATGTGGAAGATAAAACGAAAAGCACATTCTAAACATATAGAATAAGCATAAGGGACAGGAATCATAATATAAAATCATCCCAAGATTGGTGTCACATATACAAGCTACTACTTTAACAGAATTCAAAGAAACTATATACAAGTCTCAACGTCTTTGCTTCTCAAATAGAACAAAAACATGTAAATAGAAGCCTGAAGAGTCCATTGAAAAGAACTAGCTGCAACCTTTCACACTATCTCATAGACTACATCAAATAGAAAATGAGAAGATCAGGAGGTACCAGACTCAATATCTATACAAGTTAGAACCAAGGGTGAGTACCCAACAACATGGTATTTCTAAGCCTAAGTAAACCATTGAAGAAGACAAGTGTGTGTGTGTGAAGAGACTTCAGCAATATCAAACAACTAGTAGAAACCTCAGCCCCAAATATCAATAACTACGATCGGTAGTTAATTACCTCGGCCCCAATTGTCAATATCTCTCCCCTATGTCATTTCCACAGTCCAATGCAAATTAAATAAGCATGTAAATAGAGGAGGAGTGAATGGGATACAAAACACATAATACCATACAAATATAGCTCAACATATACATTAGTCTGCATCAATGACCAACTCACTACATGTACATAATTTCTCATATCCAAATTTCACATTAACTCATCGATTAACACACATTGATAATGCCTCATTTCATTCCATAAACTATTTCATGAAATTATACAATTGAACCAATGTACAATACAAATCAATTACAAAATTAGAAAATACAAGGTTCAACACACTTAACTATATGTTATAAATACACTTGTCTTAGCCAAAAAGTCACGATCAATCTAAAGCCAGAGCTTTTCCCTTCCGATTATTCTCCAAAGTATCATAATCTAGTTAAAAATAAATTCACAATCACATTTCGAAGTTAATGATACCAAAATCATCCAATTCGGAGAAGGATGGTAAATGATCTGAAATCTCATGCCAGAAAATGAAATCTTAATCTGAAAATTTTTAGATGAGAAAGTTATTTTTGATTTTAGGAAACCATAGGTGAAAATTGTTTAAAAAACAAAGTTAATATGAGCCTACAATCAATATTTTTCTTTTGAAAATTCAAGTTCATGAAAATCTCAAAATGCTCAATTGAAAACACTTAATTTGATGTTAAAATATGCTCAATTGAAAATACTTAATTTGATGTTAAAATCATAACCTAGTCAATGAAAATTGAAGATAAGGGTTGAACATAGCTTACCTCATAGTTTCTCCATAAAAAATTACTTTAAAATTGCCTAACCCAAGCTTGGAAATGTCAAAAATGGAGAAAAAAAAGCTAAGTCCCCTCATTTTTAAAAAGTCTGCTATTCACGGTAGCTTAACCATCCACGATCGCGTTCAGGGCTTGCGAACGGAGGTCAAGGACAATCAGATCTTCGCGATCGCGGATTGGCAATCTGCGAATGCAAAGGATTGGGGAACAAGCCCTCCTCAAATGCGACACACCTTATGCGAAAGCAAAAGTCTAAATCCAAGACCTCCGCGAATGCGGAAGGCATGCAACGACCACGAAGCGCAAGACACCAGATAACAAATATCAGCAAACCCGAAACATGAAATTCATAGAATAGATCATCGGGATTCGTCCAAAACTTGAAACATGCAAACAATATATATAACCCTACTAAATTTAATATTTCAGACTCAATGAAATTATTATAAATTAAAATCGAGGTCTCCTTGACTCGAAATTCGATAGGTCACAACTAAATTAACTTAAGACACTTGAAATATCAAAATACTATCGGGACACTTAAAAATTATGATGAAGTACATGCTAGCAATAAAATCACCTTCTAGAACCAATGGAACTATCAGAAATCCAATTTGAGCATCCGAAAGAAAAATGTTGTCCAAAGTCAAACCTAAGTCTAATTTTAACTCAATTTCTAACTTCGAACCTATAATCCACATCATAACTTTAAATCTTATTTTGATAGCTCTCCTACACCAATTTTTATATTTCAAAACCAATGGAATTGATAAAGTTTTATTCTGAGACTCAAACCTCCTGGTGACTTAAAAATTCAAAAGTTGGCGACTTAAGCCTTTAAAACTCAATTTCTTTTAGTAAAAATCTAACTTTTTACAAGATTTTTAAAAATCAACTTTCAAAATCAATCAAATATGACTCGGGACAGCTGTCAAGAGAGGTACAATGGTAATTTTATAAAAACAATAACTAAAAATGACATTTAAGGTACTACTAAAAACCATGTTCGTGCTCAAATACAAGGCAAGAACATACATGAACTATTAGTCTAAAAAAGATGAGGGTAATGGATCCACATATCAAACTCGATCTCCCAAGTAGGCTTTCCCATGGGCCGATGCCACCACTGAACCTTTACTAAATCTATCTCCTTGGTCCTCAACATCCTAATATACCTGTCTAATATGGCCACATGCTCCTCCTCATAAGTCAAATAATCTGGACACAACTCCACTAAATCAAGAGAAAGCATATGAGACTCATCCAGGATGTAACGCCTAAAATCGAGACATAAAATACTAGATGCATAGAAAATAGACTAGGTGGCAAAACAAGTCTATAGGCCACCTCTCCCACTCACTCTAGGATCTCAAAAAGGTCAATATACCTAGGGATGAGTTTATCCATCTTCTCGAACCTCATGACATCCTTCGTGGGTAAAATTCTCAACTAGACTCGATCACCCTCCTTGAACTCTTCGGGCAGAACCCGCCTATCAGCACAACTATTCTAATGGCTCTAGGTTGTCAACAACTGACTTTGAATCAGATGAACCTGCTCCATGACATCTCTAAGCAAATCAATATCGAGGCTATCCACGGTAATAGAATCAAACCAACCAATGAGTGATCTGTCTATACAAGGCCGGAACCATCTGAATGCTAGAATGATAACTTTTGTTATAAGCAAACTTTGCCAAAGGAAAATAATGGTCCTACCTGGCACCAAAGTCAACAATACATGCCCAAAGTATATCCTCTAGTACCAGAATAGTCTTCTCAGACTATCCATCTGTCTAACACTGAAATATTATATTTAAATCTAATTGAGTGTCCAACCCATATTGTAGAACCTTCCAAAAGTAAGATTTAAATAAGGAACCCCGATCAGACAAAATAGAGATAGGTACTCCATGAAGCCTAATAATATGGCTGATATAAAAATGAGCTAAATTCTCCGTTGTATACTTAACCTTAACTAGAATAAAATGACCAGACTTACTCAAACTATTCACAATCACCCAAATAGATCGTCATAACTGTACATGGTAGTGCATAAACCCATCACAAAGTCTATAATGATTCATAATCACTTCCATATAGGAATGAGCATCCTCTGAAAATCACATCTAGGTCTCTTGTGCTCACAATTAACTTGCTAGCATGTTAAACACTTAGACATAAACTCAGCGATGTCCTTCTTCATCCCACACCATCAATAGCACTGACTCAAGTCATGATATATCTTCGCTTCCCCCAGGTGGATAGAATATCTAGCAGCAATAAGCATCCTCAAGTATCAATCTGATTAAGTTACCTACTTTTGGTACACAAATCTAGCCTGCAATCTTGAAAAAAACCATCCAAATCAAGTACGACCTCCTTAGCCTTATCCCTTGCCACCTTGTTTCGAATGAGGCACAACTTCTCACCCTCAAATTACCGCTCACTAATCTGACCTATCAAAGAAGAGTAGGCCTCTAAGAAATAAACCACACCGCCGTCGTCAAAAGTTGTAATTGAACCAACTCATTGGCCAATGTTTAAACATCCCTAGACAAAGGTCTCTCCTTAACTCGTATAGCCACAAGACTTACCGTACTAGAAGCCTTTCTACTCAAAGCATCAATCACTATGTTGGTTTTTCCCTGAAGGTATAGAATACCTAAATCATAATCCTTTAGAAGCTCAATCCACCTTGTCTATCTCAAGTTCAAGTCCTTCTGGTTGAAGATGTACTAGAAGGTGCGATGATTGATAAATATCTCACAATGGATCCCATACAAATAATGCTGCCACAACTTCAAAATAATGGCAACCGTTGCCAACTTTAGGTCATAGGTGGGATAGTTCTTCTCATATGTCTTCAATTTCCTTAAGGCATAGGCAACCACCTTTCCTTTCTGCATTAAAACACCTCCTAACAGAACCCCTAACCCATCACAATATATGATGAAATCAGCACCCTTAGCCAAGGTCAAAATAGGTGTAGTAGTTAAATAAACCTTGAGCTTTTAGAAGCTCTTTTTACACTCATCTAACCAATGGAATGCTACATTATTTTAAGTGATTCTAGTTAATGGGGCTGCTATAACAGAGAAACTGTGAACATATCACTGCTTGTACCCGACCAAACCTATGAAGCTATGAATCTCTATGATGAAGGTAGGTCTAGTCCACCCTCTAATACCCTCAACTTTTGATAGATCAACCTTGATGCACTTATTGGACACCACAGCCCCAAAAATACTACTGAACTGAGCAAGAATTCGCACTTAGAGAACTTAGTATAAAGCCTCTCCTCCCTGAGCCTCTGGAGAATGATCCTCAAATGCCTAACATGATCTACCTCAATTTTGGAGTAAAATAATATATCATTAATAAATACAATTAAAAAAGAGTCGAAATAAGGTCGGAACACCCCATTCATCAGCTCCATGAACATTGTAGGCGCATTGGTCAACCTAAATAACATCACTAGGAACTCTTAGTAATCGTACTAATACACCCAAATTTACACTCTAAAAGGAATAGTAAAGTGGTCGTTGCTCAAATATAAAACTCAACTAGAGTTGAGATCGATCCCACAGGGAATGCATGTGAATATATCTATTAGTATCATTTTCAGATGTAATATCTATTCTTGAAACAAAAATGCATAAAGTAAATGGGGGTTTTGGTTTTTGTAATTAAGTTACTAAAATAAAGTAATAAATGAGTGCAAGGACTACTAGATTTCAAACAATTTACGTGCAACTAGGATTATGTTCCCCATGACATCAAATGGCGATAGCCGAATCTATTGGTAAACCCATTCATGATTACGTATATAAGATTTAACAAGTTATGTAACATCTAATTCACCTCTCAGTCCTTCTTAGATGCATATCAGTCATCACATTTCGATCTCAAAACATATACATACTAATCCTTGTTCTCAATCCTGAAATACTCTCACCTTTCGGTCTCATGTATTTAGACTAGCTTAAAATCCCAAATTTCTATCGTAGAACTCTTTTCCTAATCAAAACATCCCTTTCGAGCATGTAACAAATAATGGCTTATCCTAATACGTCGACTCATCAAGAAAGAAATTATAATGAAGATTACATGATATAAACGCTAATCAATCACAAGATTTACCCCATATTCACCTATCTTATTGATTTGTCATGGTTCTCACAACCCTAGTTGTGGGTTTAGTTTAGCATATTCAAGAAAAAAAACCCACAATGATATAAAGAATTCATAATAAATGATTTACTATTGAAGAAACAATGAATCCATGAGTTACAATCTTGAACAAGATAAGCAAAATCCCAAGGTTTTGTGAAATCTTAAAGAAAAATAGTGTTTTTCAGTGTTTTCTATCTCAATCTTGAACAAGATAAGAAGTTTTGTGAAATCTCAAGGAAAATAGTGTTTCTCAGTGTTTTTCTATCTCTAGCCGTCTGAGACTCCATAAAAATGAAATAAAATACTATTTATAGATAAAAAAAACCTAATCCAAATTAAAATATGAAAAATCACATCGGCATAGGCACGGGTCGCCACACGGCTCGTGTGATAGTAGACAGACCGTCAAATGGTCCATGTGGCCGCACTTAGCTTTGATCCCAGCTACTGTATTCACACGCCGTCAAATGGTCTATGTATGAGTTAACGGTCCGTTAAACAGACCGTCTACGTGCCTTAATCATTTTCTTAGTGAAGTCTTCCACACATCTCAATGTCATAGACTGTGGTTAGTCATACGGCCCGTGACATGCTTCATCTGGCCTCACTTTGTTCTTTTTCCCTTTTTTTCGATGGTAATGACACTCATGTTACTTTGACGGTAGGTTGCACGGTCCATGTAACTCTCAACAACTCATTTAATATGCTATGAGGCCTACTTTGGCCATTTTGCACTGCCACACCAGCCCACATGGCCAAGTGTGAGGCCTCGAAGGACCTCACGGCTCGTGGACAGTCACACGAGCCGTGAAGGTCCACGTTTACCTTTACTTGGTCTTAATTCTTCTCTAGTTGCTTGGGTTGCTTCCAAATACCCACACTTTGGCTTTTTTACGTTCATTTTACTCTCATTCGTCCCTTTATCCATGCCTCAATAATTGTTCCTGAAAAACAACAAAAAACCCTTGTTCTTTCTCCTGGATTAATTAGTAGGTGGCGCGGGTGCCACAACTAGGGCATCTGGAATGCCCCACATCTCATCCAGAATAGGCGCCATATCAAAATAACAAATTTGCTTGAGAACGCGCAAAAATCCTTTGTTTAAAGCGTTCAAAGAGTCATATTTCTACGACTCATTAACACCCTCAACTTAGAATGATTACTTATCCTCAACCAACAACGACTCAACCAAACAACGCACAAACACGAGTGCTCACTCAGACTATGGATTGGCCCACAATTTTCAACACATATGCTCCGCTAACAAGTTTAAGAATATGGTGACACCCCAAATGGACCCACAAAGATTAAGGCAAACATCATGCATGCATGATCAGTCTACATATGATCAGGAATAAAGACACCCCAGTTGAGTTAGCATCCAATTAATGCAAAATATAATGCCCTCACCATAAAGAAGTCTCTCACTCAATATTAGCATGTAAAACAGAGACTGGAATGTAGTCACTCACTCTCAGAAATGACTTTCAGTGGACACACTCGTATCAATCATAAACTTGCCCTTATTTTTACCATATTAACTCTTGAATGGCTTTTCTAGGATCACATTAGGACTTTTGCGGCTTGTAGCGTAGGCTCGGGATCAAGTGAGGTATATTTAGGATTAAAGTGACTAAACGGCCTCTCCCAGACACTTTCTTCAACTGGGCCATTTGGTTTTCGGTCTCCAACACTTATTGCCCCTATTTCTCTAACTTTCTATAGTATGGGGAGTGATTTTTCATGCTCATTTACTCATATTTGTTCTCAACCCATTTCTTTTTCTCCTTTTATCACTTTATTCTTTTCCACACTCATTTTTTTGTTTTCCCTGCACTAGCCACCTCAACTTAAGCCTTTGGCTTGGGTCAAGGTTCACAATATCTTTCTAAGGGACCAGGGCTAATATAAGCCACCCTCAACTTAGGCTTTTGACCTAGGCAGAGGTTCACAATGTCCTTGGAGGGACCAGGGCCAAAACAAGGGTCAACAGATAGATTGGGGAAGTGAATTTGGTTGATTTCAAAGAAGGGGTCCATTTAAGCTCAACTTTTGGTTCAAGAGGGAAAATTTCATTTGGTTGGTCAAGTTCTGGCTAAGTGACTAGTCAACAACAATGGCCTAAGATCATATCCTAATCCATTCATTCAATTATATCAGTGGGACTAACCAGGCAAGCTCTATCTCATAAGTACGTCGACTGAATTATGCAATTAGCTCATATACACATGGCACATCTTCTACACTAATTAGTACTAAATCACATAGATATGCTTCATTCATCAGACTGTCAACTATACACACACAATAATTGCCAGCAATTATACAAGTTAGTCAGGGTGAGATATAAACATATATAACTGTAACATTGTCAACATAGGACATTATAAAGATCAACACACAGCTACCATAGACATCTATGAACACTTATATTTACACAAAAATTACGATCTAAACATGTCAGTTCTACTAGATAATACACTTGAGAGAATAAAAACATCGCAAGAACAATTCTCAAGTGGCAGGATGCCCCACCCCTTCCAAAAAGACAATGTAGTGTCCTCAGTACACCATAATACGAGTAAGTGAACAGATAAGGGATAGAACATAGTTGGGTGGCCCTAGACATCAGCAGTGTCGGTGGGACCAGATCCTTCTAGGGGGTCTCTATCAGCGTATGTAGCACCCGATCCAAAGGTGCTACCAGAGGCTCCTATCCATTCCACCTCTGTGGGTAGCCACTCTCGTTTCCCCTGTTTGGCTACTGCAAAGTGTTGGGCTCTAGCGACCTTATGCATCTGTCGTTCTTCTTCTTTTTGTGGATCATGGGGAGGATTACTTTCGTGGTTGCGTTGCTTACCCTTGTTCTTTCTCCTGGATTAATTAGTAGGTGGCGCGGGTGCCACAACTAGGGCATCTGGAATGCCCCACATCTCATCCAGAATAGGCGCCATAGGAGCATTAAACAGGCTTCTCCAAGATTTTGGAGGTGGAGCCGGTGCGGGAGCCTGATAGTATGCAGTCAGCTGAGCAACTGTGCCTTCATATCATTCACCATTTGAACTAGATTTTTCATTGCGTCCCCAGACATACTCCCAAACATATTGTGGAAGTATCCCTCCAAAGTGGTTAATTGGCCCTACAAGGTGGTGATTCGATTCAGAAGAACTTTGTTATGTTGGTCCACTGCCTGCTATGAGTGAGACTAGAGCACATGCAGAATGCTTTCTACTATCTGATCTACGATGGCACGAGTCTACCGTTGGTCTGCCACCATTCTAGCCAAGAACTCATAGGGAACATACGCATACCCTTACTATACCAAAGGAGCAGTACCACTGCCCTCGGGCCGCTCAAAAGTCATGTCTGTTAGTGGGGCGGTGGTGTAGTGCTCTAATGGCAAGGGCTGTTGTGGAGATGCTGAGGGGAAGTTTGTCGGTCTCCCTAGTGAACGTGTTCTCCTCTTCATGAGAGGGTTCTGCATATCCTTAATCAGGGCAATATTAGCCACGCCCTAGAGAGCTACTTTCTTCTCCAAAAAGTGAGTAGTAGGAACACCGACCTGTTTGCAAAGGCCACGAACCAAACACGAGAAAGGCATGCCAAGTCTCTTATATAAAGCCCGGTCCCGCATCTCTAAGGTAATGATTCATCCCACGTTGACCCCGTACAGAGAGGCATGCGAAGGTTGGAGTAGATTGTCATTATCTGTGGGCCTCAACCTGGCCCGTACCACCGACCACCAGAATTTTGCAGGAAATGTCAGAGATGCTTTGGCAATAGGACACTTGGGATTTGTAACCCAAGGTGTTGGCGCCCCCTCAATGGCAACTCATTCAGCAATCCATCCAAATAGTTCACTGGAGAAACCGAGTAGGATATTCGCCCCTCATCCATAATCCGCAAGTGTCTATCCATGAATTGGGCATCTATGGGAGCTTGGTAATTTGGCACAAATAGGAAGCAGTTGATGGTGGTTTCTAAAATATTCACTTGTGTACTGATTGGTGATCCTAGCGTGTACTATGCACCATCACATGTGATCGCGGGGACCTACCAAGTGCGATCTGCCGCTTTACCCTCTTAAGTGGGTACCTTCTACAAAGTTTAGTAGACTAGCAGCATAATTAGAGTAGAACTCCTCAACTATAGCAGGCCCATAGTACCCAGCTGGTTGCGCCATCCAACCAAACTTGTGTCATTTAAATGTCTCCCTTATTTCTGGAATGCCATCAAGTTGGTTCATGAGGACTCAAACCTTTGGAATGACCGACCGTCGTTAAAAACCCCTAAAACCTTGTGTAAGCCCCTTAACATAGATATCCTTATCTCCTGGGACTGTCCATCGACCCCTCAAAAATATAATAAGTGCCCTAGCAGTTTCGAGATTCGTTGTCTAAAAGACTGCAAAATGTATAGCCTCAGTATCACTTTCCCAGAATTTGATCTCCTCTGCCGGCTCCTCAGTGTCGTGACCCTCAACCTCCAGATTTTGCACCTATTCTTCCTGGTCTGAAGTATTCTCCTCCTATTCTAGGGCATCTATCTCCTCCTTAACTCCCGTGGAAGGAACCCCCTCTTCAGATTGGGGAGCTCTACGACTGTCTGATGCATGAGCCTGTGTAGTATGAGGAGAGTGAGGGGAGACATTGCTCGTATACTGAACTTTAGACCCACTGGAGGAGTCATCGCCTAAGTCACTCCTAGCTTGATTGCTAAATGAGATGGTTGGGGAATCATGGAGATGTGACACAGGCTCATCCCTTGCATTAGGTCTGGCTAGCCTACGGTGTGGACCCATAGTACCTGCAAGTGCCATAAATTAATACACTTCGATTAGAAATTATTACATAAGCAAGGTGACACACTAACGGGTACTCAGACTTCCCCTGTGCCATAAAAGTGACAATAACCCTTAAGAGAGGTGTCACCTAGCCTATCATAGGGCCATCACACTTAAGAACGTATATGAATTAAATTTAAGAAGCAACCTAAGTAATATAAAATGGGTAGTACAGTGTCAAGAGGACCCTACACAACTAGTGTAACGAGACACAGTTCGTGAAAGGGTCAGTCAGAGGGCACTTGGACACGTGGTTCAACTGACGGCACATCGTAGAATATTGCACGATCCGTGAAACATGACACGATCTGTGTAAATGACCATTTGAACCCCTCACCCCGACCAATTTTCAACTCAACAATGTACATACACCCAAGTTCATGCAATGTCACCCACTCAATCATGATTCCTTCCACGAAATAGCAAATGCAAGTCAATTTCCCCAAAAACCACCCAAAATCATCACTTTCATAGGTAAGACCTTAAAAACTCAATAACGGTGGTTTCATCACCACTTGCAAACCCAAAATCATTAACATGCATTATGATGAATTAAACAAAGAAAGAAATGATTTAGAGTCAAGATCTATACATGTAAACACCAAAATCAACACTTGAAAATAGAGAAATTAAGTTCTTACTTTAATGTGCAACAATGGAGAAGAAGACTTGCTTGAGTAAGTAGAGACCCACACTTCGATTGAGCTATGAATCATGAAATAGACTCACGAATCGTCACTAAGAAGATGTAAAAATTGTGGGGATTTTAAAGGGTAAAAACGTGAGAGATGGAGAGAGCCATAAGAAGAAGAGAGAGAGTGGAAGAGTGAAAAGTGAGTTGTTGGGAACAAGTGGGGTTATTTAAAACCCTTAATCAACTATTTGATCGATCAACATCTAGCACATGGGCAGTCTCACAACCTATAACACATGTCATTGTTCGATTGGACCTTCCTTCCCGCATTACTTATGCTAAAAATTCACTTACCTGGTGTTGGGTTGGATGACGACACCTGCATGGGCCACCAGGCAGGTCATGACACATGTCACGAACCGTTCAATGATCCATGTTCTGATACTTGGCACCATTTTAGCTTACCTGGCACACGTGCATGTAATGATACATGTCACGAGTTGTTTAAGCTGTCACAGGCCGTGTAAATGGCCTGTGAGATAACACTTGGTACTTTTTGATGCGCTTGCATGGCACACGCTCCGCACGGCTTTCAGATGATGTATCCCACGAGTCGTTGGACATGACATAGCCTATGTAAATAGGTTGTGTATCAACACTTTGGCAAATTTTTGGCCATTTCAGCCTCAAGACATGTTTCCCCCATGTGTGCACTTATGAACTCCAAAATAGCACCTGTATTCACCTAGAAACACAAACTAAAAATGAGAAAATGCATGGCATATAAATTAAAGCCCTCATTTTTTATAATTATTACAATGCATGGGTTGCCTCCCATGGAGCACTTGATTTAACATCGCGACATGACACATTGTCTTGACTACTCAGATTTCGTCAAAGAGCGAGACTGCCTCCTCTACTGCACCCAAGTATTGCTTCACCCTCTGTCTATTTACCTTGAACTAATCCCCATTTTCTGCTTCTAGCTCAATTGCACCATGGGGAAACACCTGGCTAATCGTGTACGGGCTAGACCACCTTGAATTGAGCTTACTTGGGAAGAGTCTCAACCTGGAGTTATACAGTAATACCTTGTAACTAACATCAAAGCTCCATTGGGAAATATGCTTGTCATGCTGGACCTTCATCCTTTGTTTGTACAGTGCTGCACTCTCATATGCATGGAGGAGAAACTCATCCAACTCATTGAGCTGGTCAAGTCTCAAATAAGCACTTCCTCCCAATTCATGTTGAGCTTCTTCAAAGCCCAGAGTGCCTTGTGCTCTAACTCTACGGGTAGATGACAAGCTTTACCAAACACCAACTGATATAGAGACATACCAATGGGTATCTTATAAGCTGTCTTGTAGGCCCAAAGTCCATCATCTGGCATCCTCGCCCAATCAGTCCCGGTAGCATTCAAAGACTTGGTCAGGATTTCCTTGATCTCTCTGTTTAATACTTCAACCTGCCCACTAGTCTGCGGGTGATAGGGTGTGGCAACCTTTGTGCTGTCGTACTCCATATTTTTCTAGCACAGCATGGAAAACCTTGTTATAGAAGTATGAACCCCCATCATTGATGATAGTTCTAGGTGTCCCAAATCTGAGAAAGATGTTCTGCCTCAGAAACTAGACAACACTCTTGCTCTCATTATTTGGCAATGCAACTGCCTCCACCCATTTGGAGACATAGTCCACTACCACCAGAATGTACTTCATTTCATATAAACTCACAAATGGGCCCATAAAGTCAATGCCCTAGACGTTAAAAATTTCTACCTCAAGAATAGGGGTCATGGCCAGCTCTTGGCGCTTCGAGATGTTACCTTATCGCTAGCACTGGTCACACCCAAGCACTAAGTCATGGGCATCTTTATAGATAGTGGGCTAATAGTACCCATATTGGAGAATCTTCTTCACCATTCTGGCCCCACTATAGTGATCCCCCACTGTGGACGAGTGACAAGCCTCCATGATACTTAACATCTTTGCTTTTAGGATACACCACCTGATAACCCCATCAACACATGTTCGGAACAAGTATAGGTCATCCCAAAAGTACTTGTGTACATCAGAAAGAAACATTTTTCTCTAGTGAGGGTTAAGGCCCTCTAGCATAATATCACCCACCAAAAAGTTAGCAAAATCAGCAAACCAAGGAATAAGGTCAGCAGACGCTGCCAATACCTGCTAATCGGGAAAAGAATCATCTATGTTCATCCAATCCTTCAGTCTTGACTCATCCTCCAATCTGGACAAGTGGTCTGCCACTTGATTCTCAGATCCTTTTCTATCTAGGACCTAAAAGTCAAACTCCTGTAGCAGGAGAACCCATCTGATCAGCCTTCGATTAGCATCTTCCTTTGCTATGAGATACCTCAAGGCTGCATGGTCGGTGTGAACTATCGATTTGGTGCCCAATAAGTATGCTCGAAACTTGTCAAATGCATATACCATGGTCAGCAATTCCTGCTCAATCACTGTATAATTCTTTAGAGCATCATAGAGAGTCTTGCTAGAATAGTAGATGGGGTGAAAAATCTTGTTGCGCTTCTATCTGAGCACAACATCCACAACAATTCTACTTGCATCACACATCACCGCAAATAGGGTAGTCCAGTCGGGTGCAACTACTATGGGCACAGAAATCAACTTTTGCTTTAGGGTTTCAAAGGCATGCTTGCATCTATCATCAAAATAGAACTTTGTATCCTTTTCCAATAGCTTACACAAGGGATGTGCAATCTTGAGAAGTCTTCACTAAATTGGAGGTAGCTTCTCAATCACCTTGATCTTCGCCTTATCTACTTTTATGCCCTTATCAGAAATCTTATGGCCAAGAATTATCCCCTCCTTGACTATGAAATGGCATTTCTCCTAATTTAGCACCAAGTTTACCTCCTCATGACATTGTATGCCCTGCTAAGATTCAACAGACATGTATTGAAGGAATCACCCACTATAGGAAAGTCATCCATAAATACCTTGAGTGTATCTTCAACCATGTCAGAAAAGATCGACATCATACAACGTTGGAAGGTGGCTGGGGCATTGCACAACCTAAAGGGCATCCTTCTGAAGGCAAAAGTCCCATACGGGCAAGAGAAAATAGTCTTCTCCTGATCCTCCCGGGCTATGGATATTTGATTGTAGTCTGAGTACCCATCCAAGAAGCAGTACCACCTGCCAACCTATCTAACATTTAGTCCATGAAGGGCATGGGGAAATGGTCTCCTTCAAGGTCTATTTATTCAGCTTTTGGTAGTCCATGCACACTCGCTATCCAGTCACAGGTCTCAACAGGACCAACTCATTTTTGTTGTTAGCAACTACTATCATGCCTCTTTCTTAGGGACACACTACACTAGACTGACCTACTTGCTACCCGAAATGGGTATATCACCCCAACATTCATCCACTTAATGATTTCCTTTTTCATCACCTCTTGCATAGGTGGGTTTAGCCTGCGCTGGTGCTCAATACTGGGTACATAGGTATCCTCTAATTTGATCTTGTGCGTGCATATCCCTAGAGGAATCCCTATAATATCTACAATGGTCCAGCCAATAGCTCGCTTAAACTTTTGGAGAACCCTTAACAATGCCTCCACCTAGTATTCATGAAGATCTACAGCTATAATCACAGGAAGAGTGTTGTCAGTACCCAAAAATACATACCTCAAGTGCTGGGCCAACTCCTTGATCTCCACAGCTGGAGGCTCCTCGATGGATGGTTTAGCTGGTGGTATAGACCTGTTCTGCAGTTCTAAGTCCAACTTTTTGAGGATAAATGGCCTGGTTCCCCTACCTTGCAATGCATTCATGGTGTCTACATACCCATTAATACCATCCTCTGGGAAGTTTACCAACACTACTGCTAGCGTGTCTACACTCATTATTTCCTTTAGTGGGATTTCAGAAAGGCAGTCCTCTTCCACATCTAAGATGGACATCACAGCCACCTCTTTGGGTCTTTTCATTGCAGCACACATACTGAATTTTACCTCTTCAATGTTAAGTTTGAAAGTCAACTCCCCTCACTCTACATCTATTAGTGCCCTGCCAGTAGCCAAAAATGGTCTCTGAAGGATGATGGGAGCCTCAAAATCCACCTGGCAGTCCAGAATGACAAAGTCCATAGGAAGGATGAACCTGCCCATATGGACCAGCACATCACATAAAATCCCCACAGGCCACTTCACCGATCTATTTGCCATGAGTAGCCGCATTATAGTGGGCGTGAGGGCTCCTAAGCCCAACTGCCTGTAAACTGCCAGTGGCATCAAGTTGATGCTGGCACCCAGATCACAGAGGGCTCTTGCAAAGTCAAATGCTCCAATGGTACATGGGATAGTGAAGGCTCCCGAATCTTTCTTTTCTCTACAAGAGATTTCATGGCAATAGCACTATAGTGGTGGAGATTATTTGTTGGCTCGATTGTGGTTGTCCTCTTCTTAGTCACTAAGTCTTTCATGAACTTAGCGTAGCGTTACATATGCTCAAGTGCCTCTACTAGAAGGATGTTCACTGATATCTTTTTTAACATGGACAAGAACTTCTAAAACTTTCCATCATCAACTTTTTCTGTAACCTCTATGGGAAAGGTGGTGGTGGCTTAGGAATGGTAGGCAGAAGTTGGTCGCTAGTGATATCACCTCAGGATCTTTAGCAACCTCAGGCTCTGCTGGTGTCACCTCAGCTTCTTCACTTACATTATCAATATGCACCTCCACGGGGTCGGGTTCTTGCCCTTAGCTTCCTCCAAACCTGCATTACTGGGTATGAAAGGGTTAGAAAGTATCTTACCACTCCTCGTGGTTATAGCCATGTAATGACTGTCATTCTTTGAGTTCTGAATTGTGTCACTAGGAAGTGACCCAGATTTTCTCTAATTTATAGATGCTGACAATTATCCCTTCTGCTGCTCTAGTTACTTGATGGAGGTGGAATGTGAGTCGACTACCTACTGAACATTAGATATTTCCACTTTTATATCTTGTATCCCTACCTCAGTGGACTCAACTTTGTTAAGAACCTTTGCCATCATCTCTTCCAATTTTGAGTTTCCACCACTATCATTCTGATGCTCACGGTTTCTATAGTTGTCTCTGTTATGCTAGTTTTCTTAATAGTTCTGATCATGACCATAGTTCCACCTTGATTACCAGTGTTGAACAGCTGGTAACCTCCCTGTCTACCAAAGTAGTTTGCCTCCTCATCATAATTATAACCTTGATCATCGTACCTGGTATTCTGTCTATAACTTTTACCTTTTTTGTGCCTCCGTCTAAGAACCGCTTTGCCAGCAAGTCCAGTTGGGTCTTTATGTAGGCCATGTCTTAATCATGTTCCTCCTCCTTCCGTCAATGTTTCGTAGTTATCTCAAAGATGAGCCTCGAACAGTCTCCATCTTTACTGTACTAAGCCCGATTATTTTTGGCTACTTGATCTAAGATCACCACTATGTCTGGGAAAGTCCTAGACATGTATGATCCCTCACAAGCAGCATCAATATGCGCTTTATCACAAAGTTACAGGACATGTAGAAGACTGCCTTCAAGTGCTCATCTATGACGAGATGAACGGGGCACTGCTTGAGGCTCTGCATGAATCTCTCCCGTCTCATGTAATACTTCATTCGACAGTTGCTTATGAGACCCAATATCATCTGTGATTTTTAATTATCTTGATACGGGGAAAAACCTCTCTAATAATGCCTCCTTTAACTCTCCCTAAGTGCAGATGGAATCATGTGAAAGCTCATTCAGCCACTTAGTTGCCACACTAGAAAGAGACAATGGGAACAACCGTAACCTAATTACCTGCTGACTGACCCTAGGAATCTCAGACAATTGGCATGTCGCCAAAAAGTTAAAGACAAGCTAATTTACATCCTCAGTTGCTGCTCTGTTGAACAACCCCTTCAACTGTAATATCTGCAGCATGGAGCTAGTGATAGTGAACTTAACACTTGCAGGTAGTGGGGGAAGTACAATTGCCCCAGTGGTCCCAGCACCCTTATCATCATCATTCATTGCTAGGGGCGGCTGAGGCACTTAGGGTTTTACACTGGGCAGCGGCACCTGTCACAGTGGTGCTGCAGGTGGTACCTCATTGCCAAAATTGTCATTGTCACCCAAACTTTCATTTCCCCCACCTACAGGATTCATGGCCAACTCTCTCTATCTAACTGCTTCGCGTTCTTGGGTATTCATTCTGTGGATTGATTTAGTAAGCTCGAGGTCATAGGGAACAAGTGCTTCACCCTTGCTTCGGGTGTTTGGCATGGAACGCTGGCTCCCCACCAAGACAAAAAAAAGTAAAATTAGGGACTAGTATTACAAACTGAAAAGTGCAACTAATAGACTATTACTTCACCGTATTCCCTGGCAATGGCACCAAAATTTGATAAACCCAAATTTACACTCCAAAAGGAATAGTAAAGAGGTCGTTGATCAAATATAGAACTCAACAAAAGTTAGGTCAATCCCATAGGGAATGTGTGATAATAAATCTATTAGCACCCTTTTTCAAATGTAATATATATTCTCGAAATAAAAATGCATAAAGTAAATGGGGGTTTTGATTTTTGTAATTAAGTTACTAAAATAAAGTAATAAATGAGTGCAAGGACTACTAGATTTCAAACAATTTATGAGCATCTAGGATTGTGTTCCCTATGACATCTAATGCGATAGCCAAATCTAGTGGTAAACTCATTCATGATTACATATATAAGATCTAACAAGTTATGTAACATCTAATTCATCTCTCGGTCCTTCTTAGATGTATATCATTCATCACCTTTCGATCTCAGAACGTACACATGCTAACCCTTGTTCTCAATCACAGAGTACTCTCACCTTTTAGTCTCAAGTATTTAGAC
Organism: Solanum virginianum; assembly: GCA_000787875.1. Lineage (NCBI taxonomy): Eukaryota > Viridiplantae > Streptophyta > Magnoliopsida > Solanales > Solanaceae > Solanum > Solanum virginianum. The sequence goes on along the minus strand of DF357643.1, from coordinate 111,397 downwards.
TAGGTTAAAACCCCAAATTTATATCGTAGAACTCTTTTTCTAATTAAAACATCCCTTTCAAGCATGTAACGAATGAATATCCTAATGCGTTGACTCATCAAGGAAGAAATTATAATGATGATTACTATGATATATACACTAATCAATCCTAGGATTTACCCCATATTCATCTATCTTATTGATTTGTCATGGTTCCCACAACCCTAGTTGTGGTTTTAGCCTAGCATATTCAAGAAAGAAAACCCACAGTGATACAAAGAATTCATAATAAATGACTTACTATTGAAGAAGCAATGAATACATGAGTTACAATCTTGAACAAGATAAGCAAAATCCCAAAGTTATGTGAAATCTCAAGTAATATAGTGTTTTTCAGTATTTTTCTATCTCTACCCATTTAAGACTCTATAAAAATGAAATAAAAATACTATTTACATACAAAGAAAACCTAATCCAAATTAAAATAGGAAAAATCATGTCAGCATGGGCACAGGTTGCCACACGGCCCGTGTGATGGCAGACGAACTATCCAACGGTCCGTGTGGCTGCACTTAGCTTCGATCCCACTTGTTGTTTTCACGCGCTATCAAATGGTCCATGTATGAGTTAACAGTCTGTTAAATAGATCGTCTGCCATGTGTTAATCATTTTCTCACTCAAGCCTTCTATATGTCTCAATGTCACTAACTGTGGTTGGTCACACAGCCCATGACACACTTCGTCTAGCCTCACTTTGTTTTTTTTCCCTTTTTTTCGACGGTAATGACACTTACATCACTTTGGCGGTAGGTTCCACAGTTCGTGTAACTCTTAACAGCTCATTTAACATGTTGTGAGGCCTTTCTTGGCCATTTTGCACTGTCATACCATCCCACATGGCCAAGTGTGAGGCCACGAAGGACCTCACAACTCGTGGACAGTCACACAAGCCTTGGAGGTCTATGTGGACCTTCACTTGGCCTTAATTCGTCTCTAGTTGCCTGGGCCGCTTCCGAATACCCACACTTTGGCTTCTTTATGTTTATTTTACTCTCATTTGTCCCTTTATCCATGTCTCAATAATTTTTCCTGAAAAACAACAAAAAATGAAAATAAAAAATCCTTTGTTTAAAGTGTTAAAAGAGTTGTAGTTCTATAACTCATCACGTACCTCATCTGAAAAAATAGTCTAGAGATATCAGATGGCCTAATCCTCAATTGGTGATACCCGGACCTCAAATTAATTTTAGAGAACACTTCTGCACTTTGAAGTTGATCAAATAAATCATCAATTTTGGAAAAAAGATATTTGTTATTGACAGTCACCTTGTTCAACTGTCTATAGTTGATGCACATCTTTATAGACATATCCTTCTTTTTAACAAATAGAATTGGAACACTCCAAAGGGAATACACTAGGCCTATTAAACCCCTTATTCAACAAATCCTAAACCTAATCCTTTAGCTTCTTTAATTCAACAAAATTCATATGATGAAGAGGAATAGAAATGGGTTTAGTACGTGGCTCAATATCAATATATAGTAAAATCTATGTCCCTATCAGGTTGAATCCCCAAAAGATCAGTAGGAAATACATCCATGAACTCTCGAACCATAGGAATAGATGCTATCAGAGGCAAATCAGCATTAGTATCATAAGTAAAATCCAAATAAGATAAGAAACATCTTTTTATATGCTTCTTATAGGAGACAACTTTGCTAGGATAGGAACTATATGAATCCTTCCACTCAATCCTTGGTCCACTAGGTATGACTAAAGTAATTGTCTTGGCATAACAATAAAGAATAACATGATATGGAGAAAGCAAATCCATATGCAAAGTGACATCGAACTCTATTAAATAATCATGTTCACCCAAGTATCATAACTAGCGAAAGACACAATATATGATCGGTACACCCGATCTACCACTAAAGGATCTCCTACTAGGGCAGAAACATGTATAGGCATAGGTATGCAATCACATGACAAAACAAATATAGAGGAGCAGTATGTAGACATATATGAATAAGTAGAACCAGGATCAAAGAACACAGATGTTAGCCAATGAAAAACTAGTACAACACCTGAAACAATCCCAAAAAGTGCCCGAAAATATGCCTTGGAAGTGCTCAAAATCGTAATTTCCATATATCTCAAAATCTGTGTGTGATATCAAAAATTTAACTTCATATTCTTATTCAGAGGGAAAAATTGAGTGAAAAATGGTTCTAACCCAAATTTTTGAGCAACCATAGTAAAATCTAAAATTTCAAAGTTGGTAAATAACAATGAAGATTTGCGCACCAGGCGCGATGCGCCAGGAGCGTGCCATAGTGTATTTTTGTGCCCAATTTTATGTTCCGATCCAAGGTTTTTGGGTCTTGGGTCTTGGGCCTAAGCCTTTCCATACGTGAAAATACCTATACTTAGCCATGTTTCACTTTCATATCATATAAGACATTCCCCAATACTCTCTCAAACACTTAGACAAATATTTCACCCAATTCAAGTGTCCCAAACTCACTTTCGGATCTCAAAAAACTTATTCAAGTTTCAAGATCTCATTCAAATCTAAGTCAAGCTTAATTATATCATTTAAGACCATCGTGGGTCCCCTACATCAAGCCTAGCTTAAAGGAATTTTCATTGGCTAAGTTTAGCACAAGTACCGATATGAGGGTCAACTTTAAAGGGGCATATCTCTTAGCACGCAAAAAAATGGTGGCCCAGGCCCTACCAAATAAAATTGCTTTGAATTAGCTTTTCAACCCACTTGGTTTTATCATATTTAGAGTTCGGATGAAGAAGTTATGCCCATTTTGGTAGAACTGGTATGTGTAGGGGCATATACGAGTTTTTGCCAAATTTCACCTTATTAATGGTATTCCACAAATTTAGCCATTTCTATTGGTCTTTTGGGGATTCCTATGCTATCTTAACACTTCCTAAAGACCTAACCCTATTCCTAAAGATCAAATTCACTCCTCCCAATTGGAATACACTCTCAAATTCTCTCAAAAGCATCTATCAAAACCCCAATACAAATTCAAGGAAACTCAAGAACTAGTTGTGGATTTCAAGACCCCATTCCAAGCTCCAAGTCTTTCTCAACTCAATTTCAAGAAATTCAAGATCTAAGGTTTGTGGGTTTTGTTCATGGTTACCTTTTACCTATGAAGCCCAATCTTCCAATTCTATGAAAATTACATGTTTTCAAGTTGTGTTGCTTATTGGTATTATTCATTAGGGATTATGATCATATACTATATTGAGATTTTATGAAAGTTTGGTTGAAAATACATGATTACTCATTTTTAGATCTATACCATGAGATGATTTACCTATTATGATTATGCATGTTTTAAGCTTTAGAACTGTGTTCTCTCTTGGGATTTGATGAGGGGTGCCAATGTATTTTGCAAGATAGTATTACCAAGTAATAGTGGGATATTTTCTTTTAAGATTTTTTGCATGATTTCACTCCTTTAATTACATGATTTTACACTAGCATCACACACCCGCCAAGTGTTTGATAAAATGTCTGGATTATATATCTTGAGTTGTTGAAGGTCTAGGACATGGTATATGAGTTGAATGACTTTATGATGATGAAAGTATAGTATTCATGTGTTGATTTCATGGAAAGTATCTATAGTGATGGAAGTTAATCGAATTGAGAGGTTGGTACCTTCAAATGTACTAACGTATACTCTATGCCTACATGATATTACCATGTAGGAAGCGGATCTCCCATTGATTCTCTCCCTCATGGCTAGACGGATTGTCCAAGTTAGCTTTTGATGAGTCTTTAAATCTGGGACCAATATCTATCTTCTCTTTTGCCTATGTTTAGACTATATCTTATATATTTGAATTACTTATTGTCATTATTATGAGGGTGAGCCCGGTTGCTTTTCTTGGCCCTCGCTAAGTTCTATGTTTAGAGGTGTTGTTGGACAAGTATATAATGATTCTATAATCTTGATTCTCTCTTTGACTCTCTTGATGTTTTATGAAGTGAAGGTTTTTCCTTAGTCCCTATGCCCTTATTTATACTCTTTTATTTTTGTTTAATTGCTTCCGCGACCAAGAATGTGTAATGATATGTTAAGAGGCTTATTTGTGGTTTCTTTGGGTTCCCCTTGCATTGTGTCACATCTAGGCACTATTTTGGGTCATGATAGTACCTATGATAAGTGCATATGATGCCTCAATCTCGGGTATCCCTAAAAAGGCATTACAATGAGTGCCCCAACCTCTCCCTGTTTTGAGTCACTCCTTCATCTCCTTGTTGAATCAGAGCACTACTCGTCCCTCTAACTTTAGTATGACTACCTCTATCAGACTGACTCTGCTATGACCCTAGGCCTATTGTCACAACCCAAGCCTAGGGCCTAGACGTGACACGATGCAAGGGGAACCCGAAGGGACCCCAAGCAAGCCTCCTAGCACATCATTACACATCCTTGGTCGCAAAAGCAATAAAGTAGCAACAATAGAGTAGAAATAGGGATAACAGGGGCTAAGGGACATCATTCATATCATAATAAAAAGAGTCAAAAGAGTCAAATTTTATAGCATCATTACATACTTGTCCAACAACACCTCTAAACATAGAACTTAGCAGGGGCCAAGACAAGCAATCGGGCTCACCTTTATAGTCAAAATATACAATAAAGGAAGAGAGTTATAATACATAACATAAGAGCATCAACACTGTCCCCGAAATGGATGACTCACCAACTAGCTTGAGAGAATGATCGTACTAGCCACATGGAGGAGGATGATCTAATGGGGCTCCGATCCCTACATGGTGATATCATGTAGGTATAGAGTATGTGTTAGTAGGTTTGAATATACTAAGTATGTAGGATGCAATACAACAAGATATAGGCAACATAATCAAAATGCATAATCATATCAAGAGATAGTATATTAGCAATATGACATGCATGAACAATGCTTGGAGTAAAACATGTTTGAAAAATAATCATACTTACATAGCTTATTTAACCCAATAAGGATGTTAGAACCCCGTATTATGGTATATTAGAACCGTTACGAAATTTGGGACTAAAGTGACATTTTAAAACTTTGGTTGCTAAGATTCTTATGTCCTTAATTGGATCCTTGCTTATCAATAATTGATTTAATTAAGAAGAGTTGGGGACCAAAGTGGTATATGGCTAATTTGTTGTTTAAAGAGTTATTAAGGGGTTGTCCCTGTGGGCGTATATTAAATTGAAAGGAAACCTTGAAAGTATAGCTTGTTAAAGTGAATTATGAATTTGGAGGTTGAGGGTCGAAAATTTAATATGTAGGATTATAGTGCTATAATATTTTAAAATTAGGAATTGGTGTTTAAATAGCTTGAAAGTGATTCTTGTGAGGTGAAAGAAGTATTGGAAGTTGTTTATACATATATTGATGTTTGGCAGAAATTGGAGTTCATGTAGGTAGATTAAATGTTATGTTTTAATGTTGGGAGTATACGTTTGACGTTTGGATGATGTAATATGGTTCTTGGAGTGTTAAGAGAGTGTTTGAATATGATATATGTATATATATAGTAAGCTGCCCCATTTTTATAAATGTAGTGAAATGAGGATCGTTAGTGAATTTATTGTAATAATGGCATTGGGAAGACTTGTTATTATTGTTGATGTTGCTGTTGTTGTGTTGGTTAATTGGAGCTGAGATGGATTCTCGGGGTGGTCTAGTTTAAGGGGAAATGCCGTCAAAAGTTTTATAAAAATTAGGGACAAGTTTGGAATTTGAGGCCAAAAAGGGCTTTTAGCTAACCGTTAGCGTTATTGTGATTTGATGTAGACGTTGGACGTCCGGAAGAGTAAGTTAGGTTGGCTTGGCATTGGAAATAGTTTGGCGAAGGAGATTGAGGTATGTAAAGCATTTGTATTATTGCATGACTTAGTAAACTTAGTTAATGTTCTCCATAATATGCAAAGATAACCTGAATTGATTACTAAAAATCTTGCTTATTCTATGCTTCCACGACTCGGCGTTCTTATGAAAATCGGTCTATTTCTTGGTCAGTAGCTGGTCTGTTCATATTTTGTTGCTCACAATAAGATAATCTTTCGTTTAGTAAGCATAAATTTGGGTTAAGCAGTTGAAATTAGTCCCATTCTTTTTGAACTTGATACTGTCAATCTTAGTCTGGTTATTTAGCTTCCTGTTTTGCCTAACGCAAATTCTGAACCTTAGGCCATAAAGGGTTATACAAGTTTCCAAACGTTCAAGTTTCAAGATTGCATGCATCTTGGCTTATGTTTACTCTGTCATTTATTCTCCTATAAAACTTTCAGTGTATGGAAAAACATTCATCTACATATTGTCGTTCTGTTTGTGTTTTAGATTTCTAAATGTTTAAGTTATTTTAATTCGACCGTACTTCTCTTTCCTAGGATGTTGCAACTTTCATTCATTTGAACTGAAGTCACTTTGTTTACTATGGAACTTGGTCTTTGTCCAATATTTTAAAGAAACAAACCATTTGAAACTGAGATGATGTTAATATTTCTCAGTTTACTGTTATCTTGTCAATATAAAGGTTTGGTCGATGTAATCTTGCCTTCCTTCAATATGTGCCATCAAGTTTAAAGTTGTGGTAGATATCTTCTTGTTTCCTGAGAATGACCAAACCAGCCCATTGGTTGCTATCCCTCCTTTTCTGGTATACTACCCCAAAGAATTTTGGCTTGTCTAAATATTTGTTCGAAAGAGTTAACAAGGATCCGAAGCGATGATGACCTTTACAAATTATGTTTCTTTTAAGTGCTGTTGCAGCAAATGAAATGTAGTGTATGTTGATTGAAAGCGTCGTGATGTTATCCTTATTGGTGTCACTATTTTTTTTTGGCTCTAGGGAGTACTGGGAGTGCTTGATGATTTACCTCTATTTCATAACTGAAATAACAATCTCTAGTAGGTGTCTTAGGGTTGCTACTATCATGCTGAGACAACAATTGTTTTTCTGATGTGATCTAATTTTTAAAGTTGACTGTTGGCTTTGTTAGGAATCAAGAACTAATGTCAAAATGTTCTTTCCTTGCAAGCATAATGTTGTAAAGTCCAAGTCTAACTGGTCAGTTCGTTTGGAAATGTTTCTGGTTATTTGAAATGCTGTCAGTTCTGTTTGCCTTTGTGTATCTCAGCTTCTTCTAGAAATCTGAATCTTCTGGTCAGAATATCATGCTTATGCCTTTAATACATTGGAGGTGTGAAGGAATTACATAAAGTGTAGTTGCGTTCCCTGCATTTATTCTTCTGGTGTTGAAATTTATCCTTAAGTTGTTGTGATGTTATCCTTATTGGTGTCACTATTTTTTTTTGGCTCTAGGGAGTATTGGGAGTGCTTGATGATTTACCTCTATTTCATAACTGAAATAACAATCTCCAGTAGGTGTCTTAGGGTTGCTACTATCATGTTGAGACAACAATTGTTTTTCTGATGTGATCTAATTTTTAAAGTTGACTGTTGGCTCTTCCTTTTATGAATACAATTCCTTTTACATTGTTGCTGAGTTCATTTGCATCTTGCTATTGCCTCATATTTTCAACCTCAAACCTTAAGTTACAAACTGTTACACATGTCCATAGTGCGTTCATAACATGTTATTGCTATGGCTACATGCTCGTTCCTTGCTAAATAAAAATCAGTTTGTGGAGCCTGCCTCTGTATTCTTCTTCCTGAGAAATTGCTTCATTGATTAAGTCTTAGAAGTCATGGTTTGTTTGCCTTCTTGCCCATGGAATCTCTATGAAAATGGAGAGTGGGAGTTTGAATAGTAGCACTAGAGTTGTCTGTATTGTTGGGTTTAGATGCCATGGTTCGTGTGATGTGTCTTTGAGGTTTGTAATGTGACAGAATGTATCATCGCTATTATTTTGATCTCATGAATTACCTTGTCTTTGCATGTGAATATTTTATTTATGTTTGGGGGTTTGTGATAGTGATTTTGGCCTTATATATATGTGTGTGTGTGTGTGTTCCGATGTTGACATTACATCTGGGCGCGACTCGGTTATTCAAGCAGTCCAGGGTTAGTATGTTGACATTATGTTTGGGGTTTGTGATAATGATTTTGTACTTTCTATATATATATATGTTCTGATGTTGATATTACACCTTGGCGTGACTCGGTTATTCAAGTGGTCCAGGGTTGGTATGTTGACATTATGCCTGGGTGCGACTCGGTTATTCAAGCGGTCCAGGACATATTTGATATGTTGGCATTATACCTGGGTGCGACTCGGTTATTCAAGCGGTCCAGGATTTGGCGTATACCTGGGCGCGACTCGATAATTCAAGCGGTCCAGGATTGATATGTTGATATTGTACCTAGGCACGACTCGGTAATTCAAGCGGTCTAGGATATATCCTTAGTGGGCAAGATTCAGTAATTCAGGCGGCCCAATAGAGGGCACGATTCGATAATTTGGGCGGCCCAACTTTTGTACTATGTCATTGTTGTATTAGGAACTATGAGTATAGTTATCCTATGGTTGATATGTGATGGAGATTTGAACTCTCTGGTAAGATGCTATGGTATGGCGCGAGTTTGGAGTTCGCCGTTGTTCCTGTACATTATGAATCAGTTTGATATTTTGAAAAACAAAAGAAATATTTTGATGTTGTATATGTGTGTGACTTCCATACTCCCATGGTGAATTATTACCCTGGTTTGGATTTTTAAAAGTAAGTATTTTAATATTTCGATTATGATTTAAATGACTATAATTATGTTTCACTTACTACTCTGTTTTACATTATGTGCATTCCACTTTACATATTTGGTACATATTACATACTGACCCCTGTGCTTCGGGGACTGCGTTTCATGCCCGTAGGTATAGCCATACAAGTGCCTGTGAGTATGGGTTTAGCAGTTTGTATGACTATGTACATATGTTAGGTATATTGGACGGTTTAACCGTAGTGGTGACCTTATCGGCCCACTTATGTATAAATATTTATGTTGTATGCTGGGAATCTTCTGTATGCAGGGTTTGGGTAGTCAGTGAAACAAAGAAAACTCTGCCGAAATTTCTATAAACATGATATCTGTTGTGTCGAAATTTATCCTTAAGCTGTTGTGATGTTATCCTTATTGGTGTCACTATTTTTTTTTGGCTCTAGGGAGTACTGGGAGTGAAACATGAAATCTGTTTAAAGTATAATCTGGTTTGCGTTTGTGTCTGGTTTTGTATTTGCGTCTGAGTGTCCAATTCAGGCACAAGTCACGGTGTACGGGGCTGGGTCGTGACAAAGATGACATGCTTAGATCATCCAAATACCTTGTACTAGAGGGTAAAGAAAAACATGCTTGAAAATAACCATACTTACATAGCTTGACTAACATAATAAGGTGGCATGCTTAGAACATCCAAGTACCTTGTACTAGAGGGCAAAGGATATAGCATAAGTCATAACCCCTTCTAGTAGGTAATGGGTAGTACATGAGATAATGAATAGCACATGAGGGTAGAAGGTAGCATAGTTCATAACCTCTACATGTGTGCATGAGATAATACATAGCCTTACATCGCATATGAGGGTGAGGTGTACCACATAGTTCATAACCCCTTCATATGAGCACATTGCATAACCTCAAATCATACACGAGGGTCAGGAGTACAACATAGTTCATAATCCCTATATGTAGATATGAGTAAGTGAGTAGCATTGATTCGTACATGAGGGTAAGGTGTACAGTATAGTTCATAACCCCTACATATGTGTACCTTGCATAAGCTCAAATTGTACTCGAGGGTATGGCGTACAACATAGTTCATAATTCCTATATGTAGATATGAGTAAGTGAGTAGCATTGATTTGTACATGAGGGTAAGGTGTACAATATAGTTCATAACCCCTATATGTCGAAATTGGCTTTGTACTAGAGGGTAAAGTATATAACGTAGTTCATAACCCCTTCTAATAGGCTTTCCAATTCACAAGAGCATAAAATCTTAGCATAAGTACTCAATAACTTATTAATGATTCCCAAGAACATAACAACATGAGAGCCCAACATTTCACTAGCAATACCATAGGTGTTTTACATGATTTAATCACACATATGTATGTTCCTTTCATCCTGATATAGCTATTTGGCTCATGAGACCATGCATTAGATCTTCAATTCTTCAGGAAACTCTAATTCGGATATTTTATCAAACACTTGGCGGGTGTGTAGTGCTAGTGTAAAATCATGCAATTCAAGAGTGAAATTATTCTAGAAAATTTATTGTAAAACTATCAATAGATACTTGGTAACACCCTCAAGCAATATACATCAAGACCCTTCATCAAATCTGATAGTAGATCTTATATTCATAGCTCAAAATATGCTAAAACAATCATACTTTCATGAATCCCCATCATAGTGTGCAGTGAAATTCATAATAGATAAGACCCATGAGTAAATCAACTTTAAATCATGCAATTTTAAGTAAAAAGGAGCTTGAGAATCATGGGTGAAAGGAATCCGTGAAAGAAATTTCCTTTCATCATCATAAAGTCATTTAACTCATAAGACATGCATTGGACCTTCAATTCCTCAGGAAATCATAACCGGACATTTTATCAAATACTTCACATACCTTGACTTTGAAGAATCCTTGAAGAAGATTGGAGATGGAGACTTAAAGCTTGAATAAGAACCTTAAGATCCAGATGAGTTTTGAGACAAACATGGTCTCTGCTTTAGAGAATTCCTGAAGAAGATTGTAGTAGGAGACTTGAAGCTTGAATGAACCTTAAGATCCCAATGAGTTTTGGGATGTGGAATTTGGAGATAAAATATTTTCTAAGTGTTTGAGAGAGTATTTGGGAATGTCTTGAATGATATGAGGGTGAAATAAGGGTAAGTATAGGTATTTTCATGGATAGGAAAGCTTAGGCCCAAGACCCAAAATCTTTGGACCGGACAAGAAAAACTGTGCAAAAATTATACAGGGGCGCGTCTCGCCACAAATTTGCACCACCCACTGGAATTTGACACTTTTAAATTAGAAATTATGAATCGTTCGCTCTAAATTTGGGTTTAGACCCTTTTCCCACTCAATTTTGCCTCCTAAACAAGAATATGAAGTCGAATTTTTGAAATAATACAAGAATTTGAGATATATGAAAGTTACGATTCTGGGCACTTCTAAGGCACATTTTCGGACACTTGTTGGGGTTATTTCAATATCTCCCCCTTGGAAACATTCGTCTCTTAATGTCAAGGAAACATACATGAGAAAAGTAATTATGAACAAATCAGTTCCAATAAGAATGCAGCAACACATTTAAAATACCATTTTCAAAATCTTAATCTTGAGTATCAAAACCAATATGAACTTGTCAACATAAACATGAATACATGCGATGACATAGGGGCTGAAAAATAAGACTTGGAGTCATAAAAGGGTTTGAAGTGTTATCATAAGTTTGAATAGAATAAAAGAGGTATGGATATTTCCTTTCCATGACCGCTCCGACTCCCCGAGTGACGCTACTGACTTGATAATTCTTCTAAAGGGCCTTGACGAATACTACACCCTTATTAATCAATTTTACCACCTATTCATCCAATATTCCCACCGGGAACTTTCTCCTAAGACACCTTATCCTCCACAACACCCACAACCTCAAAGAGTTCTACAACACTAGAGTCACCAACACATCCCCTTCAACCTAGACTTCAACCAAAGAAGATTTGGAACCATCAAAGCCACTATCCACCCTTCTCACTTCACACCTTCTTTGAAATTCACAACATCACCCTCAAATAATTCACAAGCTCTTCATCACTTCCAAAAACAACCTGACACACCATTCCAAGAACCACCACAACATAATAAGGTAGTGAGTAAATACCTTATTCATGAGACCTATAGCCACAATCGATGTAAGTCAACCAAAAAATACCACCCCAAGTTCAAAATATCGAAAAGGACATCAAAGACTCATCGACCACCAGAATCAACTCAATAGAGATAACTTAGGTTCAATACACCTTACTCTTCCAAGATAGTAAAGGCAACCCTTAGAGATCAATTGTACCTTAAGACAAGAAACGGACTTACCCCTTCATATTCACCTTACAAGTCCCTACTCAAGGATGGGTTTATTAAGAATTAGAATTTGACCTTATGGGTTCTACAACCAATAGAGATACAATATGCATGCAAATAATCCACTCCAACAATAACATCAAAATCCACCACATCTAACTCAACAAAATCACAAGGCAAGACCTAGACGCAACATAACCACGTAACAACACTTACGAACCTTCTAGCAATAATAGACTCAACAAAGGGGTAGACACCAAAAGATTCACATAGCAACTTGGGACACACACAAGAAGCTCACTAGCAACCAAAAAGTACAAAGAATGACACACCGGACCCATCAATGCATACACATCCAAGTCAAAGGAAACCTTAACTTATCTGTAGCAACATCGGACATCTCATCACTCCCTCCTTAGCCCATATTGGCACCTTGTCCTAGAGGACTATCATCTCTACCTTTGGGTTGAGCATGAGGAAAACCACTAACTTTGTGCCTAAATCCATCACAACCAAAGCAAGCATAAGACTTCTTCAAACATAGGCCACCATGGCCCTTCCCACACTTTTGGCACTTGGAATTAGTTATCCCACCATTGATATCTTCATATTGAACCCTTCTTCTCCCCCCCCCCCTTTGGGGTTACCGGGCAATCCTTCTTCTTATGCCCTTCTTCACCACAGTGGAAACAAGCATTGGTGCCCTTCAAATATGGGCCTCTATAAACCTTACCATATTTTGGACACATAACATCGTCTCTATCCTTGAGGCCTTGGAACATTCTTTTGAAATGGGCCCGCTTGGCCTTCCCATCTCCACTCTTACCATTTGAAGTCTCAAGGGTACATATCAATCAGTTAAGTTGAGCAGTCACGACCTTGGCCAACATGATTATAGCAATCCAAAACTCAATCTCGGTAGCCCATCCATCTTGAGGAGCTTGAGGAGCACGGTAGGCCAATCGTCCTTCGGGTGTAAGAGCTCTTCTTCCTCTTATGTTAGGCATGGACTAGCAGAGTATAGAGTTGTCATTAGGGGGAAAAACTTACTTCCACTCTATAGCATGACTTAGAACATGAACAAGGGAAACATCTCCTAAAACGTCTCATAGCCTCCTACTCATAGTTGTGGTGCACAACACAACCATGAATAAGTCTCTAATTGATGCGGTAAGTGGACTCAGAGGATCTAAAAACCTAGTGTTGTATACCAAGTTTGTCATGACCCAAGCCTAGGGCCTAGACACGACACGGCGCAAGGGGAACCCTAAGGGATCCCAAGCAAGCCTCTTACCACATTGTTACACGTCCTTGGTCGCTGAAGCAATAAAATAGCAACAACAATATACCCAGTAGAATCCCACAAGTGGGGTATAGGGAGGGTAGGGTGTACGCAGACCTTACCACTACCTCATAGAAGTAGAGAGGCTATTTCCTGTAGACCTCCCACAAGTGGGGTCTGGGGAGGGTAGGGTGTACGCAGACCTTACCACTACCTCATAGAAGTAGAGAGGTTATTTCCTGAAAACCCTCATCTCAAAAACCCATTGGCAGAATAAACCAGATATGAAAAAGAGAGAAAGGAAAAAAATAAAAAGAAAAAGAATATAATAATACTAATAATAATACTAATAGTAATAATAATAACAGTACTAATAGTAGTAGAAATAATAATACTACTTATAATAGTAATACTAATAATACTAATGACAATACGTACATACGATACAATTACATAGAAACACCACCTAATTACACCACATATTAAAAACAAACACTACTACTCTTCCACCTTACATACCCCCATGACTAAAAAGCCACCTAACCCTACCAACCAACTAGCCTACTACTCTAATTCGCAATCTCCACTTCTTCCTATCTAGGGTCATGTCCTCGGTGAGATCCAGTTCTGCCATATCATGTCTGATCACCTCCCCCCAATATTTCTTTGGTCTGCCTCTACCCTTCTGTGTAGCTCCTACAGCTAACCTCTTGCACCTCCTAACAGGGGCATCGGTACTCCTTCTCTGTGTATGTCCAAACCATCGCAGTCTCGCTTCCCTCATCTTATCAGCAACTGGTGCCACCTCAAGCTTTTCCTGAATGATCTTGTTCCTAATCTTGTCGCACTTGGTGTGTCCACACATCTATCTCGACATCCTCATCTCAGCAACATGCATCTTCTGGACATGTGCCTTTTTGATTGGCCAAGCAAAGATGGTTGAACCACCACTCTATAGCAATTACCTTTGAGTTTAGGGGGTATCTTCTTATCGCACAATACTTCATATAGAACTTACTTTTGAGTTTAGGGGGTATCTTCTTATCGCACAATACTCCAGATGCAAGCCTCCATTTAGTCCAAGCTGCTCCAATACTATGTGTGACATCATCGTCAATATCGCCACTACTCTGGATGATGGATCCCAGATATTTAAAGTTTTCCCTCTTGGGGATAGGTTGAGTGGCAAGCTTCACATCAAAGTCTGCTTCATCCCTCACAACACTGAATTTGCACTCCATGTATTCTGTTTTGGTCCTGCTCAATTTGAACTCTTTGGACTCCAAGGCATTTCTCCAAGCCTCCAACCTATCATTAACTTTAGTTCGAGTCTCGTCAATCAATACTATGTCATCTACAAATAGTATACACCAAGGTACCTCCTCCAGGATAGATCGCATCAGCTCATCAATCACCAATGCAAACAGGAAAGAACTAAACACAGATCCTTGATGAAATCCCATTTCAACAGGAAAATATTCAGAGTCTCCTCCCACCGTTCTTACTCGAGTTATGGCTCCATCGTACATATCCTTAATTACCTTAATATATGCCAATAAAATAGCAACAAAAGAGTAGAAATAGGGATAACCGGGGCTAAGGGACATCATTCATATCATGACAACAAGAGTCAAGAGAGAGTCAAAGCTTATAACATTACACATGACATGTCCAACAACACCTCCACTACATAGATAAGAGTGGGGGCCAAGATAAGCAATCAGGCTCACCCTCATAGTCAACGTATATATAAAAAAATATAGTCTTAGAACATAGAATGAGATCATAAGCAACGTCCCCAAAATGGAGGACTCACTAATAAGATCGAGTGAAATCGTACTAGCCACGTAGATGGAGATGCTCAAGCGAGGCTCCGGTTCCTACATCGTGACATCATGTAGGCATAGAGTATGTGTTACTACGTTGGAATATACTAAGTATGTAGGATGCAATGCAACAAAAGATGGACAATATGATCAAAATGCATAATCATAGGAAGAGATAGTATATTAGCAACATGGCATGCATGAATAATGCTTGAAGTAAAACATGCTTGAAAAATAATCATACTTATATAGATTGTTTAACCCAATAAGGTGACATGCTTAAATCATCCAAATACCTTGTACTAGAGGGTGAGGGATACAACATGAGTCATAACCCCTTCTAATAGGTAATGGGTAGTACATGAGATAATAAATAACACATGAGGGTAAAAAGTAGCATAGGTCATAACCTTACATGTGAGTATAAGATAATACATAACCTTACATTGCATATGAGGGTTAGGCATACCACATAGTTCATAACCCCTTCATATGAGTACCTTGCATAACCTCAAATTATACACGTGGGTAAGGAGTACCACATAGTTCATAACCCCTTCATATGAGTACCTTGCATAACCTCAAATTATACACGTGGGTAAGGAGTACCACATAGTTCATAACCCCTTCATATAGATATGAGTAAGTGAATAACACATATGGGTGGAAGGTAGCATAGGTTATAACCCCTATATGTGAGTACCTTACATAACCTCAAATCATACACGAGGCTAATGAGTACAACATAGTTCATAACCCCTACATGTAGAATTGAGTAAGTGAGTAACATTGATTCGTATATAAGGGCAAGGTGTACAACATAGTTCATAACCCCTACATGTAAAAATTGGCCTTGTACTAGATATTAAAGCATATAACATAGTTCATAACCCCTTCTAGTAGGCTTCACAATTCACAAGAGCATAAACCTTAGCATAAGGACTCAATAACTCATTAAAGATTCCCAAGAACATAACAACATGAGAGCCCAACATTTGACTAGCAATACCATATGTGTTTTACATGCTTTAATCACACATATATATGTTCCTTTCATCATCATATAGGTATTCAACTCATAAGACAGGCAATGGACCTTCAAACCTTAAGAAATCATAACTGGACATTTTATCAAATATTTGGTGGGCGTGTAATGCTAGTGTAAAACCATACAATTCAAGAGTGGAATAATGCAAGAAAATTCATTGTAAAACCATAAATAGATACTTGGTAACACCCTCAAGCAACATACATCAAAACCAAATTAAAATAAGGTTGGATCAAAATTCAAATTAAAATGATATGACTTAACCAAAGCCCAAATTACGTTTGGGATAGTCCATTAAGTCTACAAGATGAGCCCAACTCTTACTCTTCAAGACCAAGATCCAAATCCCTTAAAATACTTAGACTAAAGTATCCCTAAAACCCTAGCTCACACCTATATAAAGTGTCACGACCCAAGCATAGGGCCTAGATGTGACATGGTGAATGGAGAACCCAAAAAATCCTCTTAGCATATCGTCACACATCCTTGGTTGCGAAAGCGTAAAAGAAGAAATATTCAATTAAAGTAAGGGCAAGGGGACTAAGGTAAACTTGCATAAACATTTGAAGTCAAAAGTCAAGAGTCAAGCTCATACATAGTACAAACCTTGTCCAACATACACCTCTAAAATATAGAAAGAGCGGGGGCCAAGACATGGTAACCGAGCTCACCCTTATAGTCAAATATAACATAAGGTGGTGTCTCAATACATAGATAGTAGGGAAAAGATATAACCAAAGTCCCCGAAATGGAGGACTCAACACAAGCTTGGAGTAGCACCATCTAACAACATGGAGGAGGAAAAGGATGATCAACTTGGGCACCGGTTCCTACATGGTGATATCATGTAGGCAAGAGTATGTATTAGCACATTTGAATGTACTTTGTGTGTGGGATGCAATGCAACAATAGATAGGTATCACAATCCAAAATGCAAGACGATAGGCAATAGACATAGTATAACAATATAGGGCATGTGTGATCAATGCATAAGTAAAACATGCTAAGCAAATCATGCTCGTATAGAAATTATATGTGAAGATGAGACTAAGCTAGCTCTCCAAGGTACAAATCCCTCGGTAGGTTGGTGATGATCACATTCATCACCCTAGTGAATGAGAAATAAATCCCTCATTTAGGTTGGTGATGATTACACCCATCACCCTAGTGAATGAGTATAAACCCCCATCCGGTTACCCGATTCTTTTCCCCCGAATTGGGTATGGTCTATGCAACACTTTATATAGGATTCATCATAAGCTCTAATACAATACCTCACATAGGAATAATCATGTTTATAAGCTCATTTCATTATTATTTCATCATCATAATAACATTCATATCATATCTCATTCTTTGGACCTTCAATTCCTCAAGAAACGATAATCGGACATTTTATCAAATACCTTGGAAGTGTGTAATGGGGTAAAAGAGAATGCAATTTATAGATGAAATCATGCAGGAAAATCAGTGATAAAACCTTTAATCAACACCTTGCAACACCCCCAAGACATTTATATCTCCTCATGATATAGAACATTAGATCTAAGATTTGAAGCTCAAAACATGCTAAAACAACTATACTTTCATGTACTAACATCACTGTGTAGTAAATTTCTCAATATACAAGCCCTACATGTAAAATCAACTTTAAATTATGCATTGTTAAGTAAAAGAAGGTTTAGGCACCATGAGTGAAAGGACCCAATGGGTCAATAGCACATACCTTAGCTTGGGAGAAGTTTTTGGTGAAGGTGGACAATGGAGACTTGAAATTTGAAGAGAATCCTTAAATCCGGATGAGGGTTTTGGGACTTGGTTTTTGAGAGTAAAATAATACTAAGTGTGGGAATGGGTTTTGGGAAATGTTTATAGTGATATAAGAGTGAAACAATTCTAAGTATAAGTGAAAACACGCTTGGAGAATTTGGGCCTAACACTTAGGAAAATATTGAGCAGGCTAAAAAAAGGAACAGATACACATCTCCGCATCGCGGAGGTGACGTGAAAACTGCAATTACACTACTCCACAACGCGGAAAGCTCTCTGGAAATTGCACCATATGTAATTTCATAAATCAATTTTTTTCTTTAAAATTTAGGTTAGACCCTTGTCACCCTAATTTGAGCCCCCTGAACAAGAATATGAAGTCGAATTTTCAAAAAGGCAAAAAAAATTTTAGATATAAAGAAATCAAAATTTTAGATATTCTGAGACATGTTTTTGGGTACTTTATGGGGTCATTTCATAAAGGAGTCTTCATAAGACCAAAGGAAACACAAAAATACATAGAGAATCCTTGCTCTTCAGTAGTGATATGCAAGTCTTTTGCATGCAAAGATGTATTCATCTCCAAGTACTAAGTTGCAAGTGTTTCATCGATTCAAGTACAAGGTAACGTCTTAAGTTGAAGATCGTGAAGAGAAGAATTAGAGGAGTACATCTTTTGTTTAGATTTTATAAGGATTGTAACCTTGGCACAAATTATTGAAATAAATATCATTGTTTGTCACTATTTTCCTTTATTGATTGCTATTTTTCTGGAATGAAACTTAGTTGATTACAAATTGGCACACCTAGTGGGACAATCTTTACCTCTTATCTCTTCTCTTCAAAGAAAAATCAAGATCCAAGAACTCTGAGATATCTTCCAAAAAGGTCAACTCGAGATCTGTATCCGCTAAAGCCATTGGATCCAAATTCTCTATTGTTGTTGAGAATATCCTTGAGGTTTTTGTGAGGAGCATAAGACTCATCACAAGGTACCAAGCCAAACTACTAGGACAGTAAGCCTTAAAGGTGACCACAAAAGCCGAATCCGCTTCTGTCTTTGGTTTATCTCCCACAAAAGCCACAAAAGAAGGCAATATTGCCAAAATGGTCGAGAGGGCTCTCACTCAATTGAGCTTATCTACCTCCAAAAAGTCCTTTTCCTTGGCCAATGTTGATGTTTTGGACATTAAATCTGCCCCAAATAACATATTTGCATCCCATGTTTGGGAAAATAGATGTTATGCTCCATCATCTACAATAGTGATGAATGTGATGGTGACTAATGCTTCGTTTGTAGAGGAATAACTTGCAAGCTTGACAAGAGCTATTGAAGGTTTGACCAAATATGTTCAAGATCAATATGCTCGAATTCTCAAGTTAACTGATAGGGTGGAAGGTATAATGGATGAAGAATCCAATCATGCACCTCGAAAGCATCTGTAAATACAAAAGACAGTGGATCATCCCACAAAGCAAATGGAACATGCTAAGGAGATCCATATTTCCTATGAAAGAATGATCCGAATTGACCAAATCAAGGAGTTTATCATGGGAACATTCAGGACAAGTATGAGGTTGCCGCAAAATCATCTCTCACATATGCAAAACCATACTCTACAAGGATTGATAACTTGAAGATGCCTATTAGATATCGACCCCTAAAATTTTAGCAGTTTCATTGTAAAGGAAGTCTAAAATAACATATGGCTCACTTTGTTGAAACATGCAATAATGCTGGGAGATATGAGGATTACCTCGGTAAATAATTTGTTCATTCCCTTAAGGGGAATGCTTTCAATTGGTACATAGACTGTGAGTCTGGTTCCATTAAAAGTTAGGAACAAATGGAACAAGAATTTCTCAACCTCTTCTATAACACAAGACGTACTGTAAACATGGTGGAACTTATGAACACACATTAATGAAATGAAGAACCAGCTTTTGAGTTCATCAATCGATGGAGGCACGCAAGTCTAAACTATAAAGATAGACTCAGCAAAGTTTTAGGTATAGAAATGTGCATACAAGGAATGCATTTGGGCCTTTGTTATATTTTGCAAGGAATAAAGCCTAGGACTTTCAAGAATTGGCTACTTGTGCTTATGATATGGAGCTAAGAGTGGCATCAGTTGGAACCGGAAGAATGCCATTCCAAGAACTCTGCAATGGCAAAGAAAAGCAAGAGTTTAAGAAAGTGGGAAGATACTTGCCTAAGGCTAAAAAGCAAGAGTCCATGAGCATCAACACTTCTCCTATGAAGTTTAACACAAAGTTAAGTAAGAAGCAGAGCGTAAAGATGACCTCTTTAGAAGACAAGACAAATCAAAAATTGACCTTAAGGGAAATGCAATAGAAGAGTTATCTATTTCTTGACTCAGATGTCACTGCAATAATTGATGAACTCCTTGAGATGAAACTCTTTGAGTTACTAGAGATGAAATAACCTAATGAAGCGGGGAGAAGCGATGATCTAAACTACAGCAAGTAGCATTGGTTAGTTGGCCATCCTATTGAGAAATGCTTCAAGGATAACATTATGGACTTAGCTCACGAATGAAAGATTGAACTTGAAGATGAGAAATCAAGTTCAAATCAAGTCATGATCTGCAAAGTTGTATAAGCGAATGATGTCCCAATGATGAATCTGACAAAAATGATTAAGTTTGGAGATTTTGATCCCATTCCTATTGGTGGGTTGTTGCCTCTTTTTACACTAAATGATGTGGCTTTTGTAGGAAGGGAATCAACAAAATAGGATGGAGACTAGGAAGATCATCTTGATCATTATGGATGGACTCTCGTGACTTATTATAGGCGTCATAAAGTAAGTTCACATAAGGAATTGACTAAGAAATATGGTAGGGGAAAGATGGTGAGAAGGACTCGAGTAAAAAAGTTGATTATGTGCTCGAAGGAGGAAATGAAAGTGTATCAATACCAAGAGTTGTGTCGACCGATTACATTTGGAGATTTTTCTACCAACCTGGTTCCTCACTAAGTCCACATGTGATAGTGCAAAACCTCTATGTTGTAATATGGATTAGAAAGAAACAAAAAATGCAACTTTATTATATCCATCACCTAAAGACCTTCTGAAGTCAACTCCTAAGGTTGAGGAGGTATGCATGGCCAAAATTATGTTATCTGATGATCATCTTTTACTTAGTGACATGCCTCATAATTGCCCTTTTGTCACAACCCAAGCTTAGGGCCTAGACGTGACACGGTGAATGGGGAACCCGAAGGAATCCCAAACAAGCCTTTTAACTTGTCATTACACATCATTGGTCGCGAAAGCATATAAAAATATAAGAGTGTAAGAAGAGGGAAATGAGACTAAGGGAAAAACTTGCATAATATCATAATCAAGAGAAAAAATTCAAGCTCGTATCATAGATACATAACATGTCCAACAAACACCTCTAATACATAGATAAGAGCGGGGGCCAAGACAAAGCAACTGAGCTACCCTCATAGTCAAAATATATAATAATAAAGAATGTCTCAATAGATAATGAGAGCAACATAGACTAATGTCACCGAAGAAGAGGACTCACCAACTACTTTGAGTAGTATCGAACTAGCCACGAGGAGGAGGATGATCAACTTGGGCTCTAGTTCCTACATGGTGATATCATGTAGGGAAGAGTATGCTTTAGTATGTTAGCCACGTGGAGGAGGAGGATGATCAACTTGGGCTCTAGTTCCTACATGGTGATATCATGTAGGGAAGAGTATGCTTTAGTATGTTTGAATGTACTAAGTATGTAGGATATAATGCAACAATAGATAGACATCATAATCAAAATGTATAATATTAAGCAATAGGCATAATATAATAATATGGCATGTGTGATCAATGCTTAAGTAAGATATTCTTTAGTAACTCATAGTCATATATGATATCATATGTATAGAAGAGACCAAGTTAGCTTTTCATGGTGCAAACCCCTTAGTGGTTGTGTGGTACACCCCTAACATGGTTGATTATAATCACACCTTATCACCACGGTGGCAAAGTACAAACCCTTGACATGGTTGATAAGTACAAACCCACACCTCGATTACCTACACCTTACCAACACGGTGACGAAGTATAAATCCCTCGCATGATTGTTGAGTATAAACCCCCAACATGGTTACCCGGTATCTTATCCCCCGGGATTGGGTATGGTCTAATGCAACACTTTATATAGAGTTTATGATATACATAAGCTTATTTCATCATCATATAGTCAGTCATATCAAATCTCATACTTTGGACCTTGAACTCCTCAAGAAACCACATCCAGACATTTTATCAAACACTTAGAGGGTGTGAAATGGTAGTATAAAACCATGAAATATAGAGATGAGATCATGAAAGAATATCCAATGTAAGACCATCAATCAACACTTTGCAATGCCCTCAAACAACATACATCCAAATCCTTCCTAAAATCTTACAATAGATCTAAGATTTATGGCTCAAAACATAACAAAACAGTCACAATTTCTCATAGCTTTAATATAGTGTGCAGTAATTCTCATAATAAGCAAGACCCATTTGTAAATCAACTTTAAATCATGCAATTTAAGTAAAGAGGTTAGGGCACTATGGGTGGAAGGATCCAATGGCTAAAAACACATACCTTAGATTAAAGATAAACTTGGTGAAGATTAAAGGCTTGAGTATCATAGGTGGAAGGAACTATAAAAGAAACCTATATCCCTTAGCTTAGCGATGAACTTGGTGAAGATTAGAGATGAAGACTTGAAGCTTGAAGAAGAACCTTGAAGGAGAACCTTAGCTTGGGATGAGGGTTTGGGACTTGAATTTGGGAGTGAAAATATGTATAAGTGTTTGAGTGAGTATTGGGGAATGTTTAGGATGATATGAGAGTGAAATGAGGCTAAGTATAGGTAAAAACACGTTTGGAAACATTTGGGCCTAAGACCCAAAAGCCTTGAACCGAGATAGAAATCACTGGCAACAAAATACATAGGCTTGTGTCTGGTCCGCATTTGGTCCACGATGTGGACCTATCGCAGAGTTCAAATTAATGCATGTTCGCGATAGTTATGCGTCACAGTGCTGTCGCGGATCAACTTTGGATAAGAAAATTATGAAAATTGAAATTACTTATCGTTTGCTCTTAAATTGGGGTTAGATCCCATACCCTCTAATTTTGACCCTTTGAACAAGAATATGAAGTCAAATTTTTGATATCGAGCATGAATTTTGAGATATATGGAATTTAAAATTTTGGGCATTTTGAGACATATTTTTGGGCACTTTTTGGGGTCGTTTCAATATCTCCCCCTTGGGAACATTCATCCCCGAATGTAAAAGAGACGTAAAAGAAGAGAGTAATCATAACCTATCATCCCTAACAAGAATGCAACATCACATTTAAAACACTATTTTCAAAATCGCAACATAAGTGTAAAATCATCATAAACTTGCCAACTTAAACATGAATGCATATGAAAGATACAAGGGCTGAAATACAAGACTTGAAATCAGATAGCGGACTTAAAATTGGTACCTTAGGCTTGAGCAGAGTGGAAGAAATAAGGATACTGCTTTTGTATGTCCGCTCGGCCTCCCATGTAGCACTTTCAATTTGTTGGTTCCTCCAAAGGACCTTAATAAATGCCACATCCTTGTTCCTGAATCTCTTTACTTGCCTATCCAAAATCTGAATCGGAACCTCCTCATAGGTCAAGTTATCCTCAAAACACCCATTACATCAAGAAGCACAATAGCATTAGGATTACCAACACATTTCCTCAACATAGAGACATGAAACACCGGATCAACCAAATTCATTTCACTAGGAAAGTTCAATTCATAAGCTACTTTGCCAACCCTCTTCAAGACTTCATAAGGACCAACAGATCTTGGACTCAACTTTCCCTTTTTACCAAAATGGACCACACCTTTCATTGGAGAAACTTTCAAATAAACCCAATCACTCACTTTGAGTTCAAGGTTTCTTCTTCTCACATCGGCATAGGATTTTTAATGACTTTGGCCCGTCTTCAACCTTTCCCTAATCATCCTAACCTTCACAAGAGCATCTATAACCAAATCTAGTCCCAATAAAGCGACTTTTCCAACCTTAAACCAGCGAACCTATAATCTACAACACCTCCCATAAAGAGCCTCAAAAGGAGCCATACCGATACTAGAGTGATAACTATTGTTATAGGCAAACTCAATCAAAGAAAGATGGTTATCCCAATAACCCTTCAACTCTAATACACAAGCCCTTAGCATATTCTCAAGTGTTTTAATGGTTCTTTCGGTTTGGCCATCTGTTTGGGGGAGAAAGGCCGTACTAAGGTGAACTGTTATACCAAGACCCCTTTGAAAGGACCTCCAAAAGTGTGAAGTGAATTGTGAACAATGATCCAATATGATGGACAAAAGAACCCCATACAGCCTCACTAACTCATGGATATACAACCTTGCATACTTTTCAGCCCAATATGTGGTCTTAACCCATAGAAAGTGAGTCGATTTAGTCATGCTATCAACCATCATCCATATGAAATCAAAACCTTTTCTAGTCTTGGGCAACCCAACCACAAAATCCATATTAATCACTTTCTACATCCAAGTAGGAATCTTTATGTCTTGGGTTAGGCCACCCGACTTTTGATGTTCAGTTTTGACTTGTTGACAACTATGGCAACCGGAAACAAATTTGGCAATATCCCTCTTCATGCCTCCCCACTAATACACATCTCTCAAGTATCTATACATTTTGGTGGAACCGAGGTAGATAGAATAAGAAGAATTGTGGGCCTCATCAAGATTTTTCTCCCTCAAACCATCAACATAAGGCACACACAACCTACCTTAGTACATAAGGGCACCATCTCCTTCTTAGGAGAAAACCTCTACTTTGGCCTCTTTCACCAAGGCCTTCAATTCAAACAAGGAGGAGTCAAGATCTTGTTTTGCTATAACCTCATCAACCAATGAGGACTTAGAACCATCAACAACAACCACACCATCATCACCAACCTCTTCCGACCTAACCCCTAATCTAGCCAATTGATGTACCTCCCTAGCCATCTCCCTACAACCTTCAATATAGGCTAAGCTACCCATAGACACCCTACTCAAGGCATCTGCAATCACCTTTGCCTTACCCAGATGATAATGCACACTCATGTCATAGTCTTTGAGAAGTTCTAACCATATCATTTGCCTCAAGTTGAGATCCTTTTGAGTGAAGACATATTGGAGTCTCTTATGAACGGTGAAACCCATCCACATGCACCCCATACAAATAGTGATGCCAAATCATTAATGCAAACACAACAACGGCTAACTATAGATCATGGGTAGGGTAGTTCCTTTCATGTACCTTGAGTTGCCTAGAAGCATAAGCTATGACCTTACTATTTTACATCAACTCACAACCCAAACCAACCTGGGAAGCATTACAATACACTACAAATCTCCCAAGCCCATCCTGTAGTGACAATATAGGAGTGGACACAAGCTTATCTTTCAATGTTTTGAAGATCCTCTCACATTCATCGGTCCATACAAACTTAACCTTCTTTTGAGTTAATTTTGTCATAAGGGAAGTAATGGAGGAAAACCCATTCACAAACCTTCTAGAATAACCTGCTAGGCCCAAAAAGCTCCAAATATCTGACGGGGACAACGGTCTATGCGAATTTCTAGTCATATCAGTTTTCTTAAGGTCCATTTTTGTACCATCCCCCGTCAGCACATAACTCAAGAATGCAACCTCCTTCAACAAAAAGTACACTTATCATATTTGGCATACAATTTCTCCTCCCTCAATATTTACAACACAATCCTCAAATGCCCCATATGTCCTCCCTACTATGTGAATAGATCAAAATATCAACAATGAACACCATAACAAAGGAATGAAGGTATGGTTTGAAGACCCTATTCATTAGGTCCATGAAGATGGCCGGTGCATTAGTCAACCCAAACTACATCACAACAAACTCATAATGCCCATATCTAGTTTGAAAGGCCATCTTATTAATATCACTCTCCATTACCCTCACTTGATGATACTTAGACCGAAGATTAATCTTAAAGAGAAGCTAGCCCCTTGCAATTCGTCAAATAAATCATCAATCCTAGGAAGAGGATACCTATTCTTGGTGGTGACCCTATTGAGTTACCGGTAGTTAATACACATTCCAAGTGACCCATCCTTCTTCTATACAAACAAAACCGAGGCACCCCAAGGTGGTTGGCTAGGCCTAATAAATTCTTTTTCCAAAAAATATTTCAATTGTTCGTTTAATTACTTCAACTCCGCTGGGGCCATACGGTAAGAGGGAATGAAGATAGATTGAGTATTAGGAAGGAGATCTATGCCAAAATCTATCTCCCTTTTGTGAGGCACACCGAGAAGGTCATTTGGGAAGACATCAAGAAACTTGTTTATAACCGGAACCGACTCAATGGAAGAGACTTTTGACTCCATATATTTAATCCTCACAAGATGATACAAACACCTCTAGAAATTAACTTATGGGCTTTAATGAATGAAATGAATCTATTCTTGACCATAACATCTTGAATTTCTCACTCAAGGATGGGTTCATTAGGGAATTAAAACTTGACCATATGGGTTCTACAATCAATAGAAGCATAGTGGGCATGCAACCAATCCATCCCAAGTATGATATTAAAATAAATCATATCTAATTCAACAAGATCACAAGGCAACAACTTATGCAAAATGCAAATAGGACAACTCCTATAAACTTTCCTAGAAAAAATACAGACACCTATAGGAGTAGACACTTCATATGACTCATCCAACAACTCGGGGAATACATGGAACTTTTTAGCAACAAAAGGGATAATAAAGGAAAGAGTGGCACCCAGATCAATCAAAGAATATACATCAAAACCAAAGATTTTTAACATACCAGTAACAACATCGGGAACCTCACCAACACCTTGCCTTATATGTAGTACATAAAACTGATTATGCCTTGGGGCACCACCTTGAGGACCATCTCTATTCAATGGGACCAGATTTGCAACTTGGCTCTTGCCACAGTTTCTTGGATAATCTATTTTCCTGTGACCAAGCTCCCCACATTTATAGCATGCATTAGAACCCTTCAAATATGGGCCTCCATGGCTTTTTCCACATTTAGGGCACACATCAATAGGAGCCACCCCACCAATACCTTGAGGCCTGGGGAAGTCGTTGACGAACCCCTTATTAGTAGCATGAGAAGGCTCTTGGCCTTGACAAAATTTAGCACCCTTTTGGAATTTACCCTCAAATCGAGCCCTCTTGGCCTCATGCCTCTTTTCTTCCTCAATTTCTCCTCCTCTATTTGCTCGACATAGGTTATCAATCGAGACAAGTCCATGTCACTAATTAGCATAGTGGACCAGCATTTTTCACTTATCAAGTTGGAGACCACCATCACTGTCACAACCCAAAATAGGGCCTAGACGTGATCGGCAAATGGGATACCCAAAGAAACCCCAAACAAGCCTCTAAGCATATCATTATACATCCTTGGTCACAAAAACAATTAAATGACATTTGAAGAACGAAAATAAGAAGAAGCTAGAGATGGGTCCGGTGGCTGATCAGGTAAGGGAAACGAGATTGCGATGGTTTGGACATGTGTAGAGAAGAAGTACCAATGCTCCTGTTAGGAGGTGTGAGAGGTTGGTCTTAGGAGCCACACGGAGGGGTAGAGGTAGACCGAAGAAGTACTGGGGGGAGGTGATTAAACATGATATGGCAGAATTTGATCTCATTGAGGACATGACCTAGATAGAAAAAAGTGGAGGTTGCGAATTAGAGTAGTAGGCTAATTGGTAGGGTTAGCTGGAGGCATGGCCTTGGGATATAGTAGGGTTAGGTAGAGGATATGGTTTGTTTCATGTGTTATCATTATAGGTCATACATGTGTTAGTTTTATCATATTTACATATGTGCTATTATTATAGGTTATACATGTGTTAGTTTTATCATATTTACATTTGTGCTATTCATTATTAGTCGATCTTTCTATTCCCTTCCCTTCCCTTTTTGTCATATCTAGTTCTTTTTGCTTATGGGTTTTGATATGAGAGTTCCCAGGAAACAACCTCTCTACTTCTATGAGGTAATAGTAAGGTCTGAGTACATTTTTCCCTCCCCAGACCCCAATTGTGGGATTTAACTGGGTATGTTGTTGTTGTTGTTGTTGAAGAATGAAAATAAGGGCAAGAAGGACTAACAGAGAACTTGTCGTAACATAGAGTCAAGAGATAAATAAATCAACTCATAGCATAAATAGATAGATTTGTCCAACAACACCTCTACGACATAAATAATGGCGGGGCCAAGACATACAACAGGCTCACCCTCATAGCCATAAGTATATGATAAAGTAAAGAGAATCTTAATATATAGTGTCAGAGAATAGTCCTTGTCCACGGAATGAAGGACTCACCAAAAGATAACTTGAACAATCCATCTAGCCACAAGAAGAATCAATAGGAGCTCCGGTCCCTACATGGTGATATCATGTAGGCAACAGTATGCATTAGTACATTTAAATGTACTAAGTATGTGGGATGCAATGCAACAAGAGATAAGCTTCATGATCAACATGCATAACAATAGATAATAGGCATAATATAGTAAGTTGACATGTATGATCAATGCATAAGTAAAACGCGCTTAAGTAATCAATGCTCATATTGAATATCATATGTGTAGAAGAGACCAAGCTAGATTTACAAGGTATTAACCCATTGGGGTTGGTGATGATGCTGCCATATCACTTAGGTGGATGAGTATGAACCCTCATCACGGTTAGTGATAATGCTGCCCCATCACCTAGGTAGATGAGTACGAACCCCCATCTCAGTTGTTGAGTATTAACCTCCATCCCAGTTAGTAATGATTCCGCCCCATCACTAGGTGGATAAGTACAAACCTTTCCCTCGGTTACCCGGGCTCTTGTCCCCCAGATCGAGCATGGTCTAATGCAACACTTTATATAGAGTTCATCATATGTGTAAGCTTATTTCCTCATTATATAGTCAATTAAATCATATCCATAAGCCCTTTTCATCACCATAACATCATT
>DF357643.1:71183-82233 GCA_000787875.1 Solanum virginianum | reverse complement strand
TCTTTTCATCACCATAACATCATTCATATCATATCTCATGCTTTGGGCCTTTATTTCCTCAAAAATCATAACTGGACATTTTATCAAACATATTGGGGATGTGAAATAGGGGTAAAAGATCATGCAATTTAGAGAAGAAATCATGCAAGAAAATCTGTTGCAAAACCATCAATCAACACCTTGCAACACCCCCAAGACATTTACATCAAATCTAACATTAGATCCAAGACTGGAGCTCAAAACATGCTAAAACAACCATACTTTCATGAACTAAAATCACTGTGCAGTAAATTTCTCGATATGCAAGACCCACATGTAAAATTAACTTTAAATCATGCATTATTAAGTAAAAAGGAGGCTTAGGCACCATCGGTGGAAGGAGCTAATGGTTCAACACCACATACCTTAGCTTTTGAGAAGTTCTTGAAGAAGACTTTATTGGAGACTTGAAGCTTGAGTGAGATCCTTGAAGAAATCCGTAAGATTGGTCTTGCGTTTGGGACTTGAATTTAGGGTGAAATATGTGTTTAAGTGTTTGAGTGAATATTGAGGAATGTTTAGGATGATATGAGAGTGATTTAAGGCTAAGTATATGTATTTTCAAGTGTGGGAACCCTTGGGCACAAGACTTACAAGTCTTGGACTGAAAAAATTAAAACAGGCACAAAAAATATAGGGCCGCATCACGGAGGTAAGGCGGAATTGCCACTGGAAATTACATTTTCTACACAAATGAGTTCCACCAAAATGGGCATAAATTCTTCATCCAAACTCAGAATGAGGTGAAAGGAAGTGCGTTAGAAAGCTAATTCAAAGGGCTTTAGGTTGGTTTGTTGTGGGTCACCTAGTTCTTTGTGTACTAAGAGATATTCCCATTCAAAATTGACCCTCCTAAATAACATTCTTTGCAATTTTTGGATTTTGATATGGTTGCTCTAAAATTTAGGTTAGACCTATTTCCCACTCAATTTGACCCTCTAAACAAGAATATGAAGTCCAATTTTCAAAATAACGAATGGAAGTTTAGATATATGGAAATTACGATTCCAGATACTTCCAAGGCACATTTTTTAGGGTCGTTTCAATATCTCTCCCTTGGGAACATTTGTCCCCGAACGTAAAAGAAACGTACATGACAAGAGTAATTGTAAAAAATCAGTCCCAATAAGAATGTAACATTACATTTAAAACACCATTTTCAAAATAGTACAAGACAAGAGTAATCATGAAAGAATCAGCCCCAGTATGAGTGAAACATTACATTTAAAACATTGTTTTTAAAATCTCAACATAAGTGTAAAATCATCACAAACATGCCAACTTGAACATGAATGCATATGAATGACATAAGGGCTGAAATGCAAGACTTGAAATCATAAAAAGGACTTGACGTGTTATTATAAGCTTGAATAGAATGAAAGAGGTACGGATATTGCTCCTCCATGTCCGCTCTGGCTCCCTGAGAGACACATATGAATAGACAACTCTTCCCAAAGCACCGTGAAGAACACTACATCATTATCAATCAACTTTTCTATTCATCCATCCAACACCCCCACCAAGACCTTCTCTTAAGCCAATTTACCCTCCTTAACACCCACAACCACAAAGTTTACTATAACACTAAAGTCACTAACACATCACATCTACCTAGAAGCATGAAGAACCGGATGAACCATATCTATGTCCATAGGCAATTCCCAAACTTATGCAACCTTACCAACCTCCCTCTACACTCTATAAGGACTCACAATCCTCGACTCAATTTTCAATCTTAAGTACACCTAACCCACTTGTTACCATAGCCACCATCTCCCCCTTGGTTGTCAACCTACACTCTATCATTGTCTCACCCAAAACTTCCAACTCTAATAGGGCGAAATCAAGACCTTGCCTAATCTAGACCTCTTAACACAGGAAGATTTGGAACCACCAAGGTCACTATACTACCATTCTCCACTTTCCCCTACCTACTTCCAACCTAGCTAACCGATGAACCCCACTAGTCTCTTCCTTGCCACCATTATCCACATATGCTAAGTTACCCATAGGCGCCCTACTTAGAGCATTAACCACAGCACTAGCCTTACCGGGAAAGTAAAGCACACTTATTCACAATCATGCCACCATTAACAACACATGCTAGGCTACCTAGAGCACCGACCGCAACATTACCCTTACCGGGGAAAAATAATGCACACTTATTCATAATCCTTAAGGAATTCTAACCACTTTCTTGCTATCCACAATGCACACCTATCATATTTAGCAAACAACCTCTCATCATCCAAGACTTGTAACACTACCCCCAAATGATTCACATGCTCTAAATAAATAAATACTTCATTACTAGAGATCACCACCAAAAATACCAAAGTAGGTTTTTAAGACCCTATTCATGAAACCCATAAACACAACCGATGCATAAGTCAACTAAACAACTCCACCAATATTCAAAATGGCCACTCCTAATCCGAAAAGGACACTTAAGGATATTACCTACCTTCATCCTCACTTGGGGACGGAACCCGAACCAAAGATCAATCTTAACATAGTGACTAACCCATTATAGTTGACCAAATAGATCGACCATCCTTACCCATCATATTACAACCTTACGGGTTCTACACTCATTACAAACATGTTATGCAAGTAGGCCAAACTACCCCAAGACCCCCAACACAACAAGATAAGTCTTCATCCCATAAAAATACGCATAATATGTATGTACATACTTTCAAAGAGGCAGTAGTCATTTTCCAAATCATTCCAATGCATAATTGGGCTTAAAAGTCAAACACCATTCATAATAATTCATACACAGGCTCAACTGCCAAGATCATAATTTCATAGTCATAATACTCATGCATAGGAATAGCCCATTCATATACAAAATGATGCAAGCACCGAAAATGCTTAAAGAGCCAAAATCAAGGACACATATATGATTATAATATTGTCATAACCAACCTTTTATCAAAATCATACCAAAAAATGAAATTAGGCTTACCCATAACATACATTTTTTTTAATAATCCATGTATATGAATACATATACTATGAACAATGAGGCAATGACATAGGTAATTAAGACTCCATTTAAAATCAACATTCATATTATTAAGTTGAAGTGAGAACATAATTAATTCCATATTTAAATTTATAGTGTAATCTCTCATGCATAAATCATTCAAAAAGCGAACATGCATACTTATAACTTCATAAACCCAAAGTAAATCCCCATATAACGGTTTAAGTAACATTAAAATCATCAAATAAATACTAGCCATAGCGTTCTTATAACTTCGTAAACCCAAAGTAAATCCTCATATAATGGGTTAAATTATATTAAAATCATCAAATAAACACTACCCATGCATCAATAGATTTTAGGAATCATAATATTCAAATCCCAAATTAAAATAAGTAAAATCCATGTAGGTTTTTTTGAAAATAAATTTTTGTAAAGGGCTTAACTTCATACTGGCATAATCATAAATGATTTCATGAATTCATAATATACTTGATAGCCTATATTCATCAGGCATGGGTAACTTGTAAATCGTATTAAAACTTCACAATAGTTCATAGATTTCATAACTTGAATCATGTAAAGCCTCAATAAACAAAGATTAGCTCATAGTATAAACTTGAAATAGATATTCATGCATAGTCAACAATATTTGACAAAAATCCCAACATATTCATACTCATATTTCATAATAATAGGTACCCATAAGAAATATAACTTGAAATCATGCAATTTCATAAAATAGGAAGATTGGGCTCCATGTGTTAAAGGAACCCATGATTGAAACCCACATATGCATGAATCCTACTAGGACCAAGGGATAACACAAGAAATAGCAACTCCTGAATCTATCAAATCACCCTACGTAAAACATCGGTCACAATATGGCCTTACTTAGGTCAACTAAGTCATAGGAGTAACAATAGAAGAGAACCTACTCACGATCTCCGTAATAGCCCACTAAACCCAAGAGGCTCCTAATACCCAAGGAAGTCAAGGTCTAGGCTAACACCTAATCACCTTTATCTTACTAAACTCCACCTTAATACCATCACCCGACATCACACAACCTCCTCTTGCTACCAAAATTCCTATGTCAGCTACTTAGCACCCAACCTTCTTCCTTGAACTCGTAGTACTGCCCTCAAATCATTCACATGCACTAACTCATTAGCAAACGAACCACATTATCATCACCAAAACCACCATAAACTATTAGAGTAGGGACTAAAGATCTTACTTATGAGACTTATAGGCATACCCGGTGTACTAGTTAAACCCAAGGACACTACCCTAGAGTTCAAAATATCAGAAAGGACATTGAAAGCCTCATGTACCACCACCAACAATTCTATAGACAAAACAACTTAGGTTCAACACCTCCATTTCTCACAAGCTAACAAATTTAACCCCTTGGAACCCAATTGTACCTTAATACAAGAAATGGACCTACCTCTCTTGCCACCATTCAACAACCTCCCACTCAAAGATGGGCTCATCAGGGAATCAGGAGCTATCTCTATGGGTCCTACCATCCATGAAGACATAACATGCATGCAACCATTCCGTTACTATAATGACATCCAAATCCACCATCCCAATTCCAACAACCACAAGGCAAGACCTAATGCAATACAAACCCAGATAACATCTATGAACCTCCTAGCAACAATATACCTAACAAAAAGATCGACACCAAATATCCACACAACATCTTGGGCATACAAAAATCCCACTAGCAACCAAAAGAATAGAGAAGAAATAGTAAAACTCGGATCCATCCACATCAAAACCTTCAACTTAACTTCCTTTGCCTTTCTTTTTGAAGCGGCATGAACAACTAGAAGAGCAAAGAACATTTGTTAGAGGGAAAAACCTTATCTCACTTCTAAAGCATGAGATAGATCGTGAAGAGGGGAAATATTTCTTAAAATATCTCACAGCCTCCTACTCATTGTTATAATGCACAATATAAACATGAATAAGACTTTAATCAACGTAATGTGTTGGATTCTGAGGATCTATCAACCTAGTGCTCTGACACCATCATTATCACGAACCAAAATAGGGCATAGACATGACCGGCTAATAGAGAACCCGAAGGAATCCTAAACAAGCCTCACAGCATAACATTAGACATTCTTGGTCGCAGAAACAATTAAATGACATTTTAAAGAATGGAAATAAGGGCAAGAGGGACTAAGGGACAA
This sequence comes from Solanum virginianum, assembly GCA_000787875.1. Lineage (NCBI taxonomy): Eukaryota > Viridiplantae > Streptophyta > Magnoliopsida > Solanales > Solanaceae > Solanum > Solanum virginianum. Next base: position 76,992 of record DF357643.1, on the reverse strand, counting down.
CTTGTCGTAACATAGAGTCAAGATATGAATACATCAACTCATAGCATAAATACATAGTTTTGTCAAACAACACCTCTACTATATAGATAATGGCAGGGCCAAGACATACAACTAGGGTCACCCTCATAGCAATAAGTATATGATAAAGTAAATAGAATCTTAATACCTAGTGTGAGACAATAGTCCTTGTCCCCAGAATGGAGGACTCACCAAAGGCTAACTTGAAGAATCCATCTACTCACAAAAAAAATCAAATAGGAGCTTTGGTCCCTACATGGTGATATCATGTAGCCAAGAGTATGCGTTAGTACATTTGAATGGACTATGTATGTGGGATGTAATGGACCAAGAGATAAACTTCATGATCAACATGCATAACAATAGGCAATAGGCATAATATAACAAGATGACATGTATGATCAATACATAAGTAAAATATGCTTAAGTAATCCATGGTCATATAGAATATCATAGGTGTAGAAGAGATCAAACAGACATGTATGATCCATGCATAAGTAAAACGTGCTTAAGTAATCCATGCTCATATAGAATATCATATGTGTAGAAGAGACTAAGCTAGATTTCCAAAGTATAAACCCCTTGGGGTTAGTGATGATGCCGCCCCATCACTTAGGTAGATGAGTACGAACCCTCATCTCAGTTGGTGATAATGACGCCTATCACCTAGGTGGATGAGTAAAAACCCCCATATTAGTCGATGATTATAAAACCCCATCTCGGTTAGTGATAATACCTCCCCATCACTAGGTGGACAAGTACGAACCCTTATCTTAGTTACCCGGGCTCTTGCCCCCTTGGATAGGGCATGATCTAATGCTATACTTTAAATAGAGTTCATCATATACATAAGCTCATTTCATTATCATATAGTTAATTATATCATATACATAAGATATTTTCATCACCATAACATCATTCATATCATATCTCATGCTTTGGGCCTTAATTTCCTCAAGAAACCATAACCGAATATTTTATCAAACACCTTGGGGTGTGTAAGGGGGGTAAAAGACCATGCAATTTAGAGAAGAAATCATGCAAGAAAATCTATTGTAAAACCATCAATCAACACGTTGCAACACTCCCAAGACATTCACATCAAAACCCCACATCAAATCCAACATTAGATCCAAGACTTGGATCTTAAAACATGCTAAAACAACCATACTTTCATGAACTAAAACTACTATGCAGTAAATTTCTCAATATGCAAGACCCACATGTAAAATCAACTTTAAATCATGCATTATTAAGTAAAAACGAGGCTTAGGCACTATAGGTGGAAGGAGCTAATGGTTCAACACCACATACCTTAGCTTTTGAGATGTTTTTGAAGAAGACTTTAATGGATACTTGAAGCTTGAGTGAGATCCTTGAAGGAATTCGTAAGATTGGTCTTGTGTTTGGGACTTGAATTTAGGGTGAAATTTGAGCCTAAGTGTTTGAGTGAATATTGGGGAATGTTTAGGATGTTATGAGGGTGAAATAAGGCTAAGTATATGTACTTTTAAGTGTGTGAATCCTTAGGTCCAAAACTTACAAGTTTCAGAGAGAAAAAATTAAAATAGGCACAAAAAAACATAGGGGTGTATCGCGGAGGTAAGGCGGAATTGCCACTAAAAATTGCATATTCTGCACAAATGGGTTCCACCAAAATGGTCATTAATCCTTCATCCACACTCAGAGTGAGGTGAAACCAAGTGTGTTGTCAAGCTAATTCAAAGGGTTTTAAGTTAGTAGTTCATTAGTCACCTAGTTCTTTATGTACTAATAGATATGCCCCTTCAAAGTTAATCCTCCGAAATAGCATTCTTTGCGATTTTTTGATTTTCATACGGTTGGTCTAAAATTTTGAGTTAGAACTATTTCCCACTCAATTTGACCCCCTAAACAAGAATATGAAGTCGAAATTTAAAAAATAATGATCAAACTTTTAGATATATGAAAATTACGATTCCAGGCACTTCGGAGACACATTTTCGGGCACTTTTTGTGGTTGTTTCAATCACGAACTTATTCATCCTAGATCTAGGATCAGCCACCAATTGAGGGGCATACTTTGAATGTTGATTAAACTTGAGGGCATTGATTAAACTTGAGGGCATACTCCCTCACACTTATATAACCTTGTTTCAAGTTCATAAACTCTACCAACTTTGCTTCCCTAAGCTCAAGAGGAAAAAATGATTTAGCAAAACTGCACATACATGACATATATAAGAGTTTTACCAATAACAATGAAGAAAATAGGCACCACAAGTTACAACCCATAAGATTGATTGATCAACAATGAATACAGGGAAAGATTTGCAATCCCCAAAATGGGCTTTTCGAGAGAGAACAATAAACTACTTTCAAAACTAAGGAAAGATTGAAAAAGTGATTATAGAATATCTCCTGGTCGAACTCCCTTCTAAAACCCCAACATAAACTATATATAGTATTTACAAAATAACCCTAAAAGTTACACAGAAAAGACAGTTGGCAGCTGATAAGTCTCGCAAGTACAACTTATAGGATGACCTACGAGTCGTAGTTGGGGTCTCGCATTAGGTTCTTCACATCTTAAACTAAATTGGTATGACCCATACATATAAATAGTTGCTTAAGATATGACTAGTATGTTTCTCTTGTGTCCACATGAATTCATTGAGTTGTTTACACAGGCCTGTGATCCTCTTTTATATTTTGTTGAGAGTTCGAATTGGTCTTGGCCTTCAATTTTTGGTCCAACATTTTTGGTCTCTAATTCTTTCTACGAGTCCACCTATATTAGTCATAGTGTGTCTTATGACTCGTAAGATATCCTCGTAGGAGTGACCTTCACTTAGCAAATTTCTGATTTTTGGTCTTTGTTTCTTGCTATGACACACCCTACGACTCGTATGTGGGCTCATATGGCTTATGTTTTAGCAAAATTTGCAACTTTTTTTCAAAATCATGCCAACCTAATTTTTCTGCAAGATTAACACCAAAAGACATCAAAACCATAAAAGTCGCTTTAAGAACTCACAAAATCCCTTGTTTGAGGCACCAAATATGTTGGATTTTGACAGCACATCAACACCCTCAACTTAGAATTGTTGTCTATCCTTAAGTGATGACTTAATCTATGCAGACAAAGATAAATACATAAAATTATTACTTGTCCTCTACCGACGAATTAATCTATGTAGAACAAGAGAAATACATAGCAGCTATACTAATGGCATATACAATAGCTCCTTTGATTCAGGTACCCAACTACTATTTTCAAAACAGGATTGCAAAGTTATTAAGCAAACAAGAACATAATGGATACCTGGCAATCCAACTATGACAAGCTAAGGAGCATCAACCGTCCACAATCGCTGGTATAGTGATATGCTACTCAAGTAGTGCAAATGCCCTCACTAGAAAAAAAGTACCTTATACTCACTCAAAAGTATTTAGAATTTATTTGGTATGGTATTTTGGGCAAGTAGTGACTAAAGGCTATCCTTGAACCATGATTACCAACACTTTTTGCTTTCATGATCCAACCCTTTTTAATCAATCTACTCTTATTCTCCTATTTCGAACTTTTCTCAAATAGTTTCTTTCTCTTTTTCAGCTGTACCTCGATTTCAGACTCAATTTTGCTATTTTTTCTCTACTCAAGGCACTTTTCTTTTCTTTTTCTTCACTCGGTACATGCTTTTTCATTTCTTTCTTGATTTCCCAAATAACTACCTTATTATTATTATTATTACTTTATCACTATAAGGGCCACCTTCAGCTTAGGATTTTAGCCTCAGGTCAAGTACACAAATATTTATGCCTCAAACCAGGGCCACCAACTGCAGCCACCCTCAACTTAGGCCTTTGGCCTCAATTAAGATTCACATGTTCAAGGATAGACCAAGACCAATATCAAGGTATTTCATCAAGCAAGGTTAACCTAGCAAGGTATCAAGAAAGAATGAGTACATGAGAAGCTCAAAAGTTTAGAACAAGGGATTCACTCGCTCATCTGGTAGGTTATTTAGGCCAAAAGTGGTTTCACTAAAATAACAAATTCCTAAGATCCTTTCCATATACACCACATCACCAAACTAATTTTAGAGTAATAAGGCAAGTTCTGGGTCCATACAAGATGCATGAATGCAGTAAAATAAGCTCACAAAACACATGATAATTGCATCCACAATTAACTATAGACTCACAGGTCATGCTTTCAGTCTCAGCTTACCTTTACAATATCAGTACAAATATTGCCAGATACTCAAAAATATATGAATGCATCAATAATCACAACCTCAAAAATTTTGAGGTTACCCAATTTTTCGTCAAAACTTTTAAAAACACATCTAAAAATTACGTATATTGCAATAGATAACACTACTATGAATTTACCCATTATCTACACTACCTAAACATGCAGGTTCAGTAGAAAAGTAAACATCCACAAGAAAAAAAAAGCACAGCAAGAAAATCTTGGGATCAAAAATACGGATGTTATGGACTTGAGGCTACTCAGACTTCGCCTTAATCCATAACTTCCCACACCCCACAAAAATAGGATACTTTGTCCTCAAAGTAAAGACAAGAACAAAAACAAAACACGATAATATGGAAATATGTACATACATTCATTAAAAACCAAAAATTATCATCTAAAGTATATGTAAAAATAACATCCAACATAAGAATATTTAAATACAACCAAAAACTAACATAATAAAAAGATTGTTTGAAAAGAGAACAAAGTATCCAACATTAAAAAATAAGAACTGGGGTCAAAAGAAGTCAAACATCATAGTGCATCAAGCACCAGTCTCTAGCTAGTCCATGGGGTCCTGGGGCACCATCTTTGATATAGCAATCTGAGAACTACCCTCTCCTTATAGGGTGTGCTATGCTCGATCTCTTTGAATAGCCGCCAACAACAGTGACTCCTACACCATCTCCTTGGGTATGGGCTCCTCCTCCTATCTCAGCTTCTTCGAGGTGCCCCTTATGCCCTGGGCGACACACGTGCTACAATGGCCGGGACAAAGGGTCGCGATCCCGCGAGGGTGAGCCAGCTTCTTCGAGGTCGGCTCTAGGCCATCACTATGCATAAGGGGCCTCTTCCCATGGACGTCCGGGAGATCAGTGAGCCAATCTAATGCCTCATCACCTACCAGTGCTACCTCTGGGGCTGGAACAGAGGCTACCAATATCTGTAATAAGTCAGCTTTGAACTTGGCCAACTCCTCAGTAACCGCACTCGCGTCTACAGGCCTAGCTCCTTTAAGCCTCTTGTGGACTCTAGTATTAAATGCATTGATTTGGGCATCCACCACTTGGACTCTCTCATCAACTAAGTCTTGGGTGAATATCTTTATCCTCTCCTCGGAGTCCCAAATAGTCTGATTAATCAATGGCCGAACTCGTGCTGACAACTCACATAGCTTTCCCTCTACTATAGCGACCCTACGTAATAAAGCTTGAAATGCAGTAGCAGAGAAAAAAGGGTCAACCTGTAAAGTAGATACTGCTAGTGCTGGAGTGCTCGAGGATGGTGTAGACTCGATCTCAATCACTGGTATAGGCTCTGCAGTAGTCGGAGTAATACCGGTAGTGGCTGGAGATAAACATGGAATCTGAGGCTCTACCAGGAATGGCTCTGGGATGGCTGGAGAAGCTGCTCGTGGTAAGGCCACTAGATTTTCATCATCCTTTTTCAGGATGGGATCTATAGTGCATGTGGCCTCTATATGAGGGTCCCGATGAGGGTCAATAGGAATATCTGTTGCATTGCATAGTCAATAGATCAGAACTAGAA
>DF357643.1:49119-62991 GCA_000787875.1 Solanum virginianum | reverse complement strand
CATATAGTCATTCATATCATATCTCATGCTTTAGACCTTCAACTCCTCAAGAAATCACATCCAGACATTTTATCAAACATTTAGAGGGTGTGTAATGATAATATAAAATCATGCAATTTGGAGATGAGATCATGCAAGAAAATTCATTGTAAAACCATCATTCAACACCTTGCAAAATCCTCAAGAAACATACATTAAAATCCTTCCTCAAATTTTACAATAGATCAAAGGTTTATAGCTCAAAACATAGCAAAATAGTCATAATTTCTTATAGCTTTAACATAGTGTACAATGAATTTCATAATAAGTAAAACCCATTTGTAAATCAATTTTAAATCATCCAATTTGAGTAAAAGGAGGTTAGGGCACCATGCGTGAAAGGACACTATGGCTGAACCCACACACCTTAGCTTAGATATGACCTTGGTGAAGATTGGAGATAGAGACTTGAAGCTTGAAGAAGAACCATGAAGGAGAAACTTAGCTTGGGATGAGGTTTTGGGACTTGAATTTTGGAGTGAAAATATGGCTAAGTGTTTGAGTTAGTATTAAGGAATATTTTGGATGATATGAGGGTGAAATAAGACTAAGTATAGGTAAAAATACGTCTGGGACCACTTGGGCCTAAGACCCAAAAACTATGGACCGAGATAGAAATCACTGGCAATAAAATACATAGGTCAACGTCTGGTCTGCAATGTGGACCTGTCGTAGAGGCCAAATTAACACATGTCTGCAACAGCTGCGGGTCGCGGTGCTATCGCAGATCGACTCTGGATAAGAAAATTATGATAATTGATATTGCTAATTGTTTGCTCTTAAATTGGGGTTATACTATTTTTCCCCTAATTTTGACCCCCTAAACAAGAATATGAAGTTGAATTTTTGATATCGACACATGAATTTTGAGATACACAAAATTTAAAATTCCAAGAATTTTGAGGCACATTTTTGGGCACTTTTTAGGGTTATTTCACCTGGTTCATGGTTGGTTTTGTGCGTAAGTAGAGAATAAATAGAATCCTAGTAGACGGCGGGTATGGGATCAACATCCTTCTGATTCATACAATGAAGAAACTTGGGATTTCAATAGCAAATCTTACTGGAAGTCGCTTAATGATCCAAAGATTTAATTAAGGGGGACAAAAGGCCATAGGGGCTATCAAAGTTGACCTCTCTATTGGAGAGTTACAATCAAGTATGTGGCTACTTGTGATTGATGTGAAGACTTCATATAATATCTTTCTCAGAAGGCCTTAGGTATATGAGAACAAAGTGGTTCCATCTACCTACCACCAACGTTTGAAGTATTATAAGGATGGAGACATAAAAAGGACTATTGCAGATGATACTCCTTTCAGGGAAGACGAAGCACACTTTGCTGATGCAAAGTTTTACTTGAAAACATATGCCATAAAAGCTTATGGTGTTACAACCAAAGTAGCTAAACTACCAAGTAAGAAGGCTGAGGTACCTATCAGCAAGATTAAAGTTGCAAACAAGGGAGACTTAAAGCTCAGTAATCTAGACAAGGTACATAGCATAATTGGTGCTTTCTCAAATAAAATAGTGATACCCATTCTCTGTTACACTCCAAAGGCCAAGGAAAGTGAAAGATACTCTCTTAAGCCATACGAAGATGCACTAGATGGATTGACCCTTCCTGTTAAACAAATTGATATGATGAAGTCATCCATAAAATTATTTGGAAAGTTTGTGGCTCCTAAATGATTGCAAAATGATAAACTCTCAACGAAATGTATAGATGAAGGTTTTGACCCTAATGTTTATGGATTGTTGGCAAAAGTTGGATGCAATCCTAATGAACCATCAAAATTAGGTAAGCTTCTATCAGAACCCTTTATAAGGAAACAACGTGAAGGTCTAGGACACGAATGGTCTTCATTGATTTATATTTTCATTAGGACTAGCAATAACTACATCACTGCAGATGATAAACTTGTCCCTTCTAACAAAAGGCCTTTCGTCTTTGATCATCTTGGAAGCTCAACAACAAGAATTTCCGTATTTAAGATGTTAGGGCCATTAAAGAAGAAAAATAAGCTTTGGAGAAACTCTGGGGATATTAAAGCTTCTACTTTGCCTAAATCTAAAAATATTCCTAAGGATTTTCAAAGTCTAATCCTTTCTAGAATGAGGCGGCAAGTGAACCTCATGGTTTCATATGGAAAAGTGCTGAAAGCAAAATCACATGTTATGGTTCACACCAAGTAACGTGATAAAGAAGAGGAAAATGTTGGTTCTTCATATCACATTACTGCACAAGATAAAAGGTGTAGTTTTACTACAAGTGAAGTTGATGAAGACTTGGAGGATGCCTCATGGTGTTGCCATATATCTTTTAGTGATAACAGACCTCCAAAAGATTAAGATGCTAAGAATGCATGACCCGAACTCGAAGAAGCAGTGAAGGCAATGGTTAATGCACTAAAAGAAGTCAACCTCGACACTGATGAAGATCTAAGACCTACCTTTGTGAATGCTTTACTTGATAGTGATAAAGAGAAGGCCTACATTGACTTATCAAAGAATACAAAGACATATTCGCCTGGAGTTAGAAAGAAATGCCTGGGTTAGACCCAAAGGTAGCGGTTTATCATCTTGCTATCAAAAAGGGTGCACATCCTGTCAAGCTCAACGATACTTTAGGCCTGAAGTGGTTCTTGTAATTTAAGTTGAGGTTAACAAGCTTATTAAATTTGGCTTCATCCGTAAAGTTAAGTATCCTACATGGATCTCAAGTATCGTCCCCGTTTTGTGTTGACTTTAGGGATCTTAATCATGCATATCCAAAAGATGAATTTCCACTGCCTATCCCAGAGCATATCATTGATGCCACTACTGGGTACAAGGAAATGTCTTTTATGGATTGTTTATCTAGCTATAATCAGATTTGCATGTTGCCAAAGGATAAGGAGCTTATCGTATTTTGCACATCTAAGGGTATTTACTTCTACAAAGTGATGTCATTTGGCTTAAGGAATGTTGGAGAAATATACCAAGCTATTCAAAATATCTGCCATAACATTCTTTACAAAAATGTTGATTGTTACCTTGATGATTTGGTGGTGAAGTCGAAAAAAAATGATCATTTTTATAACTGGAGAATGGTGTTTGATCTACTATGAAGGCATCAACTCAGGATGAACCCTTTGAAATGTGCATTTGGAGTTACCTCTGGAAAAATTACTTAACTTTATCGTACAACATTAGGGTATAGAAATTCATCAAGTCAAAATAAATGCAATTCTAAAGATGGTCGAGCCAAGAAACATCCATGAACTGAAGACCTTCAAGGGAAGCTAGCATATTTTAGGAGGTGCATATCAAATCTGGTAGGTAAGTGCTAACCATTCAGTTGTCGCATGAAAAAGGGAACCCATTTTGAGTGGGACTAAGCTTGCAGCACTGCATTTAAGAGAATTAAGTCTTACTGGACAAGATCACCAATTTTAGCAGCTCCTGTTCTTGGAAGACCACTAATACAATACATATCAGCTCAAGAAAGATCAGTAGGGGCACTTTTAGGCCAAGAAAATGATGAAGGGAAGGAAAATGATCTTTACTACTTGAGCAAGATGATGACGCCAAATGAGTTAAAGTACTCATCGATCATAAATTTATGTTTGGCCTTAGTTTTCTTAATTCAGAAGATGAAACACTACTTTCAAGCTCATATCGTCCATCTCATTTTTAAAGTAAATCCCATTAAATTTGTGATGTCAAAACTTATCCTCAACGATTGATTGGCAAGAGGTTACCTCCAATTTCAATAGTTTGAGATTGTATATGTTCTACAAAAGGCTATGACAGGGCAAGCATTGCCAGACTTCTTAATAGATCATCCAATACCCGATTATTGGGAGCTAACTGATGAATTACCAGATGAAGATGTAGTGGTAGTTGATATTCAATCATTATGGAAAATGTATTTGATGGCGCCTCATATCATGGAGGAGCTGGTGCTGGTATGATATTCGTCACTCTACAAGAGGATATCTTACCGTATTCCTTCACCTTGATGCAATGTTGCTCCAATAATGTTGTAGAATATCAAGCATTGATACTTAGGCTTGAAATGGCGGTCCATATGAAGTAATTAAAATTGCATATTTTTGGGGACTCTGAATTGGTGATTGATCAATTATAGGGTAACATGAAGTCAAGATACCGGAGTTGCGTTCCTATCACAATTATGCATAGAAGTTGATTCAATGGCTTAGAGACGTAACTCTTTAATATGTTCCAAGAAAAGAAAATTAGAAAGCGGATTCCTTAGCTACTTTGGCTTCAATATTGACCTTGCCCATCCAAGCACAAATCACTATTGGTCAAAATTGGATAGTACCATCGAAGGAGGATGAGAATAAGGGTGAAGAGAGGAACCTCGAACATCTTATAGCCATTTCTGAAGTTGAGAAAGTTGATCAGAGACAAGCTATCAGTGATTACTTATGCTATAATATACTTCCAGAAGATCCAAAAACAAATGTCGAAATCCATCATCGTGCTCCTTGATTTCTTTACTACAAAAATACTTTGTATCGAAGATCATTCGAGGGAGTACTTTTGCGTTGTTTGGGAGATAAAGAAGTAACTCAGGCCAAGTAAGAAGCACATTATGGAGTTTATAGGTCACATCAATTTGGGCCAAAATTATGCTTTCTCATTAAAAGAATGGGACACTATTGGCCAACAATGGTGAAAGATCATTTGTATTATACTCAAAGATGTCATGCATGTTAACTTCATGTGAAGTTTGTGCACCAGCCTCCTGAAGCTTTATATCCAAGAGTTGCATCTTGGCTATTTGATGCTTGGGGACTAGACGTGGTTGGATCATTACCAAAATCTTCTGGAGGCCACCTGTCCATTTTGGCGGTAATGAATTACTTTTCAAAATGGGCTGAGGTTGTAGCCCTCAAAGAAGTAAAAAAAAGGAGAATGTTGCAAATTTTATTAGGGTGAAGATTATCTATCATTTTGGCATTCCTAGTTATATAATAACACATAATGGAAAGCCATTCACCAACAAATTGATGGATAAAATCTGTAATCTTTTTGGCTTCAATTAATGTAATTCGTCTATGTATTATGCTGCTGCAAATGGACTAGCGAAAGTAATTAACAAGACTTTATGCAACTTATTAAAGAAGGTCGTCTCTAAATCTAAGAGAGATTGGAATGATAGAATGGAAGAAGCCCTTTGGGCATATCGAAAGACTCATCGCATTCCAACTCAACCAACTCCATGCTTTCTTATTTTTGGAACTAAAGCAGTCCTTCTGCTTGACTGCCAAATACCATCATTGCATTTTGCTATCCAAAAAGGAATTATTGAAGAAGAAAATACTCGTCTATGCCTTGAAGAGTTAGAAGATCTCGATCAAAAGTGGTTGGAAGCGCAACAGAGCCTTGAATATTATCAAGCTCGTCTTTCTGGTTCTTTCAATGAAAAAGTACACCCAAGTCCTTCCAAGTTGGTGATCAGGTCCTTGCAGTAAGAAGACCAATCATCACATTTCATAAAGTGGGAAGCAAGTTCACCCCTAGATGGATGGTCCATATGTTGTGCAAGAAGCTTATTCAAGTAGAGCTTACAAGCTTGTAAACATAGATGGCTTGCGGATTGGTCCCGTCAATGGAAAGTTCTTGAAGAAGTACTATCCTTAAAGCCGCATCCTACTCCTGGTCCCCAAGAGTATAAACTGTGTATGACTCCCAAAATGAAAGAGCAAAAAAAATGTGTCAGCTAGGTTGAAAATCTCAAAAGAGGCGGCCTAGGAAAAAATTAGAAAAAAAAACAAAAAAATTTACTCATCTTTTGAACTACGATATGACTTGATCCTCTTCATCGAGGTATATAGGAAGCCAGGATATTTATTTTTTTAGATCCAATCATATGAGTAAATAAAAAAGGGGTGCACGCCATTACATGATCATTATATTAATATTTTAAGTAAGGGATGAGTCAAAAAACTCTAAGCATAAGTTAGGTTCTTTTAGGATAGTATGCAAAGTTGAAGAGCATGACATACTTTAAAAAATGGTACTTTGATAAATTTATAAAGCCTATGGCTGAAATTTTTATATGTATTAAAGTTCGTGAAGTGATCTTTCTAACAAAATAGAATTAATGATTTCGATGCTCCAGTTCTGAGTTATGATTTTCTTCGGTAGGCGCGCAAAATTAAAAAGATCAAGCCTACCAGATTCTACGCTAAATTTGAAGGTAAATTTATACTATTCAATAAATCACAAGGCTTTCATTTGAATATATTAGAGCTTATAAAGTGATCTTTTAAACAAAAAAATAATCTCATGATTTTGACGCTCCAGCTCCGAGTTATGTTTTTTCTTCGGTAGGCGCGCAAAAGTAAAAAAATCAAGCCTGGCAGATTCTAAGCTAACTTTGGAGGCAAATCTATACTAATCTTCAAATCCCAAGGTTCTAATTTATAAAGAGATTAAATTTTGTGAAGTGATCTTTCCAATAAAAAAAGAATCTCATGATTTCAACGCTCCAGTTCCAAGTTATGATTTTTCTTTGGTAGGCGCGCAAATTTAAAAGAAAATCAAGCTTGCCAGGTTCTAAGCTGACTTCAAAAGTAAATCTGCACTAATCCATAAATCACAAGGCTATAATTTTTGGAAAAATTGAAGTTTGAGAAGTTATCTCCAACAAAAAAAGAATTTCAAGATTTGGAAGCTCCAATTTCGGGTTATGAATTTTCTTCTACAACTGCGCGAAGCTGAAAAATCAAGCATTCCAAGTTCTAAGCTAAATTCAAAGACAAATCTGTATTGATTTGTAAATCACAAGGCTATTATTTTTAGAGATGTTGATGTTTGAGAAGTTATCTTTTCAACAAAAAAGGAATTTCATGATTTGGACACTCCATTTTCGAGTTATGATTTTTCTTCTGCAAGCATGTGAAGCTGAAAATCAAGCATGCTAGGTTCTAAGCTAACTTTGAAAGTAAATTTGTACCATTCCATAAATCACAAGCCCGTGATTTTTGGGGGCATTGAAGTTTGAGAAGTTATCTTTCCAATAAAAGAAGAATTTCATGATTTGAACACTCTAATTTCGAGTTATGAATTTTCTCTTATAAGCATACAAAGCTGAAAAGTTTAGTATGACTATTGTGAATTCGAAACATAATCAAAAAGCCAAAAAATGAGAGAATTCAAGATGAGACAATTCATACTAAGATATAAGTCACCAATTTATTACTTTTAAAAAAATAAGCACAAATCACTACATCGCAGTAAGCAAGTAAATAAATAAATGAATCCTAAGAAAGAATCAAAACTGTGAAAATGGCTTGAAGTTTAGAATATTTTGATAGCTTGTCTCAACCATCTCTTCTAGCTTGGATAATCTTTCTGCTTCATCATCAAACAATGTGTGGTTTTCCTCAATGGTATAAATCTCTCCCTCGGTCATGGTGATGATCTCTTGAGTTTTGGATAGTTTCTCTTAATGTCTACTAAGGAGCGTAATGATCTTCTTTCTCTTAGAGGTCAAGGCGGCTAGATTTTTCTTCATATTTGCAAGAGTTACTTGGAGCTTCCCTATGGATCCATATAACTTTTCATGTTCCAACCTTGCATTATGAAGATATTTTTGTGCATCGTGAAGAGTTTTCTCATGTGATTCTTTAGTCATCTTTGATGGTGTCAATACTCTACGTATGACTTGAAAAAATTCTCAATAAGATCCTCCAAAGTAGAAGTATCAATGATGTTGACCCTTTTAATTTCATCAAGAGTTGAAGCAATATTCGATTCCAATTCAGCAAAACCATCTAAGATACCCAAGGAAAAGTGTGTAATCCATCCACACAATGCATTCCACATCTCAGAAACAAAGGTTGGTTTGATACAAAAAATGGTTTCTTGTGGATAAAAAGGTGGAGTGCTAGGCTGTAATGGCCATGAAGAAGGTTGGAACAACTTTGAACATGTGATTTGATCAGCAGTAACTTCAGTTATATCAGTGCCATTTACTTGGGGGACGTTTCTTGACATTTAAAGAAGTGGAAGGTAAGACTATTTTTTGTGGAGATATTCTGTCTTTAATAAAAGCCTGATCATTGCCAACATCATCAAAGCCTATAGCAATATTTGCAATCACATCATCACAAAGATCGTTGTCGTATAGATCTTGAAAGTTCAACAAAAAAATGAAAGAAAGAGAGAGCAATTAGATTATTTTGGTTACAAGAAGATTTAGTATGAGCAAAAAATAAAAAAGAAAATGAGGACTCTACCCATTTTACTAAATCAGATAATAATGCAGAGTGTGGATCCTCATCCATAAAGGTGTTATCGTCAATGACAATTGTATCTAGATCACAATAATTGTCATCTAGTTCCTATGCCTTCTTCTTTAGATGTTTCCAGTGACGATCCTTACTCTTGGTTAAGCTAGAAGAAGCATTGGCTTTATCAACACCACATGATGAAGTAAGCATGTGGGAATTATCATTAACTTTTGAAGTAACGGTGGTCACCTTTGAGGATAATGTGAGGTGCTTCAATTTTGATTTCGGAGTTTTGGACTTGGATAAAGTCTTGATGACTTGTGGAATATCATTTGACTTCACCCCAGGCTTGGTAGAAGAATGTGGCTTTTCCTTCGATTGATCAGAAACCTTTTAGATGATATGGGTGTATGGTCGTGCTTTAAAATTTTCAAAATAATATGATGACTTTCTTTTGAAGGTTTTATTCTATGAGATGGCCACCAATCTACATACTCATGAGTCATTAATGGAGTGCCTTATAATGGTGCATCGGGATGATGACGTTTGAAGAAGTACCAAGTCGAAAAGAGGAATTCTAGAGTTGCACTAATGTTGACAACGTACCATCATATGGTCGTTCCATATGATCTCTAGGAATGTCTTGCCGAAAGCCAAGCTGTCAACTAAATCTCGTAGGACTATAGGGCTCAGCTGCAAAGTCTAAATCACGCCTAAAGGTGACATAGCTTAAGTGAAGACTTATGATAAATTCAATCTATGAATTTGAGAATTGACCATCATCAATAAGGTGCAAATCTTTGCCTTGTAATAGTGCCAAGTGATGGAGGCGATGAGTATCATCCTGTTGAAATAATTTTGAACATCAACAAAATTAAAACATTAAGCCATTTTCTCACTAGAAATCTTGCATAAAGGTATGGTTTGATGTGCGTGGCCAGCACGATAATGGGTCCCAAAATACTCTCCTAGCCATCCATTATGTAGTGTATAGGAAAAATGATATTTTCCATGTTGGAAAAAATAGAAATATCTCTCAAGTCATGATATATACTTACAAGGACTGGGATCGCCAGAGAGAATTTTTCTCCATGAGCCATCAAACTTACAGCTTTGAAAACGCTAGCACGCATATAGCTAAACTTCTTGTTCAAAAGCATAAATTTGCATAGCCAACAAGCCAAAAAGGCTGCCAAGTTAGTCTCATCTCTAAGCGACTCTTCCATGTCTAGCTCAACAAAGGACACATTTTCATCATTGGTCTGTGAAAGAGAATTCATGTCGATGTGTCCAGATGAATTATGGTTTAATCTTGGCTTTGTGGCATATGCCTTTGACACCTTCTATGGGGGCTCTACATATCTATGATGTCATCTGAACCAAAATGTAACCCAATTATAGATGATCACCTATTGGAGATCACCTTTTGCTAAGTTGTAGAAGGCCAAAAATAAATGTAGACAACTTTTGGGGAGGAACAAACTTCCTTGAGCATCTAATTGGGTCAATTCCTTTGTAGTAGGAATGACAATGTCTTCATCATAAAAAGATCCCTGGATAGGAATACCACTAGTTGCTCATAAGTTCCAAAGTGATATGGATATTTCCCCAATAAAAGTAGAAAGCATATTGGTAGATGGGCACCAAAGATCACAAAAAGCATGTAGTACATTGTCATCATAGTCGTACGTGAACAAAGAAGTATATATGGCATCATAAATCTTAATGCACTTCAAAGTCTCCTTGTGGTGGGGTAGCATGTCCTCAATCCATTACCAATAGCTAGCAGTGTAGTGGATGTTTTCGAAGCCAGAAGATTAAACACTCCAATTATTGAAACACTTCTGGAATGAGAAGATTCAATGGATGCAACTTCCTAATGAAGTGTGGATCTCAATCGGGAAACTTTTATGCTGGTAGCCTTACTCGAGAAGTTTCCTATAACATCTTTAGTATCTATATCTAACTATTCTTTAAGGTGAAAAGATTCATTAGGTAACCCACTAACAAGAGATAAGATGTCAGTCGCCGAAGGTTGAACCTCCAAAACTAGTGCTTTGGCATTCGGATTTTGTTGGTCACTCACTATCTCCAGATGAAGATACGGCATGATCATGAAATTGCAGCATGTTTTAGGATCAAATTAGTATAACTGTATACAAAACCTACAAAAAGGGGAATTAAAAGAAAATGGTCAGATTCAGTAAGACTACGTCTAGCACCAAGACTGCGGCGTCAAATTTTTGCAATCATTCAAGAGCTAGTTTACGAATACAAAACTGAATCAATGTAGATGTGATCTAAATGTGATTCTCATTTATGATTTAACCCTATTAATATTCTTCTCAACTACATAAACCATTTGTTATTTCATCATTCCTACATTAAGATATGATTTTGTTTTTAAAGTTACACAAAGCTGGCATAGTTAGCTCATCAAGATTTCGGGTTGAGTTCAAAAAACTCACCTGAGAGAATCCACAATACTTTTGATATAGATTTTTAAATATTCTATAGCCTTACAAGCCTAGTTCCTAAAAATTCAAATGGAACATGATTTTGGAGGTTTCTACGTCAAGATATAATTTTTTTCGTAAAGCCGCACAAAGCTAGTGCAGTCAGCTAGTCAAATTTTTGTGTTAAATTCAAAAAATCACCTGAGAGAATTCACAAGCCTTTTGATTGAGATTTTTGAATATTCTATAGCCCCATGAGTCTAGTTCCTAAAAAATCAAATGGAACACGATTTAAAGGTTTCTACGTCAAGATATGCTTTATTTTTAAAGGCACAAAAAGTTGGTGTAGTCAGCTCGTCAAAATTTTTGGCTGGATTCAAATAATTACCTGAGACATTCCGCAAGCTTTTGCATCAAATTTTTTGGATATATTGTAGCTTAACGAGTCTACTTTCTGGAATATCAAATAAAACACAATTTAGACTTTCTGACAATGAGATATGAATTTTTTACCACTATTTTGCTAAGCAGTGAAAATAGTGACGAAAATTGAGGTTAAGGAAGGGACTTACTGGTAAGACATGGACTCAAGGGAGTTTGATGTTGCCGCAAATTAATACTTAACCACCAAGGATATAGATATCATGAGTATGGAGATTTCAATCAGATTCCTATGAGTCATGAAAAATTATAACTATAAAAAGTAGGATTCCTACAAATTATGGAAAACTACAAATCCAATTATGGAAAGTTTTCATTGGATCAAATTATGGTATATTTTTTATGAGTATCAAACATGAAAAAAAATAATGTTTTCAAGACAAGAAGTATATGATCTTCCATCAAACCCATATAGAAAATTTGGAAATCAAATGATAATGCGAGACTAGGTCATAAGTTTTTTCATGACCTTATTTTCTCATCCTAAATTTTCAACTGCACCAAACAATGAAAAAAAGTGGCAGTTATGGCAAATTTTGATTTCAAGAAAAGAAACTCATACACATATGTGTATGTTTCCGCGTAAGATCATGAAAATCGTTCCACGCAGCCAAATGTGAAAACTTTTGAGAGGTTTCTTATATAGGTGCAGAAAGGCCTCCTGGTAAGGCTACGCTTATATAAGGATCTAGGGTTTGAAAACCTCACATTTTATTGAAGTGATCAAGCAAAATTTGATGAGAACTTATCAAAAGGGCATTTGACGTCAAAGAAGGGTAAACCTAAAATTCATGCCAAATTTGCGAGTTCATATCACTAAATTAAGCTTATGAATTGATGGTCATCCTGTAGCTAATGGCCCAATTATAAAATTATTAAAATGAAAAAATGAATAACATATTATAATGTTCTATTAGGTGTAAGCACTTTCAAACCAAATGGGTTGCTAAATGACCAAAAACACAAGTAACATCTTACAAGTTTGAAGAATGTTGTTGGAAAGACTTCGGTATGTATGAATTTGAAAAAAAGTCACCAAGGTGGATGATTTCACCAAGGCCAAGGCTCTTCTCATGCTCCTAGTGGGAGATTTTTCAATAACTACCCAAGGCCCCAAGAGGGTGGTGGTATGATGCCTAAACTCAAGTGTCCTAAGTGTTGTAAGGGTAATAGTAGCCTATGCTTAAGGGATACCAATGCTTTTTTTGGTTGTGGAGAAGTAGGCCATAAGATGATTGATTGCCCACGAAATCCCAACAAGGGTAAGGATGTTGGTCCTCAAGTCTGGGGTGCTAATACGGTTCCTTTAGGGAGAGGAGGCCAACAAGGTAGTGCCCCAAGGCATAATTAGTTTTTTTCCTTGCATGGAAGGCAAGGGGTTGATGAGTTGCCTGATATCATCACCAGTATGTTAAAAGTCTTTGATTTTGATGTGTATACTTCGATAGACCTGGATGCCACTTTTTCTTTTGTTACTCCTCTTATTGCCAAAAAGTTTCATGTTGGCCCTAAATTGTTATGTGAGTCTTATGAGGTGTCTACTTCTATTGGTGTTTCTATTATTGCTAGAAAGGTCTATAGGAATTGTCCTATTTGCATCTTGCATAAAATATTGCCTTGTGATCTTGTTGAGTTGGATATGGTTAATTTTCATGTCATTCTTAGGATTGATTGGTTGCATGCATACTATACCTCTATTGATTGTACCACCTATAGGGTAAAATTCTAATTCCCAAATGAACTCATCCTTGAGTGAGAGAATCATGATGTGCTAGTCCAGGGTAGGCTTATATCTTGCATTAAAGCCTGTAAGTTGATCTCTAAGGGGTGTCTCTATCATCTTGTGAGGGTAAGGGATGTGGAGTCCAAAGTCCTTCCTAAGAGTCAGTTTCGGTGGTAAATGAGTTCCTTGATGTCTTTCCAAGTGACCTTCCCAATGTTCCTCCCAAAAGGGAAATAGATTTTGGTTTAGATCTCCTTCCCGATACTAAACCCATTTCTTTTCACCTTACCATATGGCCCCAGCAGAGTTAAAGAAGTTAAAGGAGCAATTGAGAGACTTGTGGGAGAAGGGTTTTATTAGGCCTAACTAATCACCTTGGGGTGCACTGGTGTTATTTATGAAGAAGAAGGATGGGACTCTTAGAATGTATATTGAATACGGACAACTTAATAGGGTTACCATCAAGAATAACTATCCTCTCCCAAGATGATGATGTTCACGCTCCAATAAGAAAGTGATCACTGTCAGCAATTAACCTAACCCAAGGTTAGGGTCAAATTCACAGGAAATATAGGGCTTGACTACAAGAGTTCACTATCAATCATTTTGAGTATCTATAACTAAAGTCTCTAAATGGGGGAGGGGTTTTTGTTATTTAAGAACAAAAGTAAAATAAATGTTATACTATTATGTTATGAAACACTCAAATTTAGGGACATCTTGGGAATTGTGTTCTCTATGGCTCGTTGACTGGATTACCCTTTAAAACATGACTACCATTAGAACTTCGCATGCAGGATGGTGACTTAGGTTTTTTCAGCCCTCTTGTAATGGTGAAGGTCGAATTTCACCATGCCTCTTGGTCGGCAACTATGGTGTACCAACTAACCGTTACCTATTGTCTCAGTCGACCTCCCCTTAGTCAGGTTTGGTTGATTAGACTAGAACATATAAATCGAAT